>OZ035831.1:5704445-5884445 GCA_964034765.1 Knipowitschia caucasica
GATCAGGTGTCTCCAAACTTTTTCACCCAAAGAGCTACTTTCCGGGACAGAGAGCTACTCCTTTTGGCTAACCCTGGGAAAAAACGTTGTGATATATTGGTGTGAACAAGCCTGATATTGGATTTATCACTGCATATTTGTTATTAATGACAAAGTACGTTGCATTTACAATGATTAATAATGATAAAGTGCATTTACAATGATTAATAATGATAATGAATAATACTATCTGAAAGTGTATTGTTGAATTTGTCCATTTCTAAAATCCTTTGGCGAGCTATACTGCTGGCTCCCGAGCTGGAGCCAGCAGTTGGAGACCCCTGCTCTAGATTATGAACCATACGTAAACATGACAAGATACAAGAATTTATTTGCCATTTGCAGTAAAACCCCATTGGAAAAACAGTGCAAGACCACACCAGAGCTCTTGCCATGCTGTCATCGTTACGGCCATAATGTAGGTTTATGATCTGATTATTAACCATATAAAGCTCTTTGGCTCATTTTACCGTTTCTGTAAATATGCTCCGATTTTACCGATGTCATGGCTTAGTGAAAACTTAGCTCTGGTGCGGAGTTTGAAGCAAATTATATAAAGTAAGGTTGGATTAATTGGTGATGGTTTTGCCCTATTGTTTTATCATTTCTGAAGCAGATAATCTAGTCTGAGTGGAAGGACTCTGTCATTTAGGTTGTCAGTTTCTTGACTGAGCTCCTCACCCTATCTCTAAGGGAGCGCCCAGCCACTCTGCGGAGGAAGCTCAATTCGACCGCTTGTTACGATCTCGTTCTTTCGGTCATTACCCATGCTCTTGGGATGTGGAATTGTGTATGGACTGTGCTATACAAATAAACTTGCTGCTATCATTTTGGATCAATTCATTTGAGGCCTTTGTGTGTAATATTTCAAACCTAAACGACATCTACAACTTGGATATGGCCGCGGAAAACAGGTCAGACGTACAAATCATTTGGTCTTCAATTCAGTTCAATTAAATGTATTCTTGTATAGCCATAAATCACACCAGTTATCTTGGAGGACTTTGAGAAAATTGTCAATTCGCCAACATAGATCAAAGAATCAAACAGTTCAAACCCGGGAAATGCAATGATGGAATACACTTAGAGCCATTGGTCCATAAGGGGTAGACACCAATGTCCAAAAATTAATAATAAATCCCTTTAAAATCCTAGAATATCAGTCCTGGGACCCTTCTGCATCGACAAGTAACAAAAATAAATAAATACATATATCGTATTTTTCACACTATTAGGCGCACACAAAAGCCTTTAATTTCAACCATGGGCCTTATTATCTGGTGCACCTAATAATACAAAAATACAGTATATATAACTGTACCTGTCTGCTTCTGATGAACGTTCTTGTTGTGTTCGCAGCATTACTTCCAAATAGTTTTTGGACACGAAGGACAGAAGCCACTGGAGCTGCGCACAGAGGAGGAGAACGAGTGCGACGAGTGGGTGGAGGTGATCCAGCAGGCCAGGTACTGACTTACTTCATATTTACACTCTATGGTACTGACTTACTTCATATTTACACTCTATGGTACTGACTTACTTCATATTTACACTCTATGGTACTGACTTACTTCATATTTACACTCTATGGTACTGACTTACTTCATATTTACACTCTATGGTACTGACTTACTTCATATTTACACTCTATGGTACTGACACTGGGATTCAGGGCTGGGATTAACCAATATTTTGATGGCCCATTAATCTGCTGTTATAAATAATTAGTTTTTTAGCCCAGTGATCCCCGTCTTTTTCCTGCCACGAACCGGTTTTGGACTGATATTTTGGAAAGCAAACACCTCATGTCCCGTGACAATTATGCACGGAGAGAATTCTGTTATTTTTCGAAATAAAGCATAGTTCAGACAAAAAAAAACATGAATAATCCATTATTATTTATTCTTTCCTTACGGGTCTATTCCAGAATGGCTCATGGCCCGGAACTGGTTTAGACCCTGAAGCTCAGTGAAAATGGTATTTTTTTATACATTCGATCAAAGCAAAACTCCAACGATGCCCCTGGAGAACACAGTGAGATAGAGATGAATTAGAATATGTATTTTTTCAGTATTTAAAAAAACAAAACAGAACAATATATCAAGCATACACCAAATAGATACACACAAGGACACACACAGAGAGACTGGCTCTGGTCCTCAGAGGGCTGTCAGAGAGAGGGTCCACAGACAGAGAGAGACCCCCCATATAAATCAGCCGTGATGTCACACACGTCACACTTAATTAGTCAGACAGGGTTTTAAGCCAGGAGACCAGGGTAGATCCTCCATGGAGAGAGACTAAGCCAGGAGACCAGGGTGGATCCTCCATGGAGGGAGACCATTGAGCAAGACGGGTGGGTTCGATTTCACCTCCAGGACCTTTCTGTGTGGAGTTTGTACGTTCAAGCGCTTTGGGTGATCTTGCTCTGTAAAAATGCCCTATATACACAAAGATTAGTTACTTACTTACTTCCGCCTGTGTCTGCCTAGGTTTCCTCCAGATGCTCCGCTTTCCCCTACCACTAAAAACATGCACAATAGTTCAGGGTGAATGAATGAGTGTGTGTTTGTGAGTGCGAGAGTGGGATTAGTCCAAGGCCAGCTCCTGATTGGTGTGTTCAAGATAATTCATCCCAACAACGATGCAATCTTCTCAGTCCTCACCTTTGCACTCTCTACAGAAATGTTCCACTAACATGCATGGATTTACATTTTCATTCATAATCTGAGGGAGCGGAAAGGAGGGACAGGGCTGAGTGCTGCTAGTGGAAAGGAAAGGCTTCTCTATATAAGTCTGTAAATGTGGTCTTTGCAGTTACTCCGACATCATCATCGAGCGCGAGGTGCTGATGCAGAAATACATCCACCTGGTTCAGATCGTGGAGACGGAGAAGGTGGCGGCCAATCAGCTGCGGACTCAGCTGGAGGACCAGGACACGGAGATCGAGAGGCTTAAATCTGAGGTAAAAAAACGTAATCCCTGCTGTAGTTTCACCGCCCCTTTAACAGTCCGTGAAAGCACACACACACACACACACACAGACAGACACACACATGCACGCATACACACACACACGGGAGCGTTACATAACCCAGGGCCCAGCTGCAGCTCCAGGCCAAAGGGATCATGATGTCTGAGGTAAAAGAGAAACCACATCGAGAAAACACAACTCTTTGGATTAGATTAAGACAATGTTACGGTTATATAAACTTACCTGATTTGTCTAACTGTCAAGAAATGACGACAGAGGCAGCCTTAAGCCTAGCGTACATTGACAGAGTAACTGGAGACAACTAGTTGCGAGGCGGCTTTTGGCAACTGAGAGTAGATGATGGAGATGATCAGTTTCCGAAATCGGTCGATGTGAGTGCTCTTACAACTGGAGATAAACAGTCGATCTCCGGATTCAGTCAGTTGCCTCTGTTCTACTTTTCGGCAACTAGTTGTACTCAGATCCGGAGATATCACCCGATGTGCGCTCTCCAACAACATGTGTGTATTGCGTGTATTGCGCCCTCTACAGTTTATGTCAGAAAACACACTGTAGTTGAGGCCAGTTGCTGTCGATGTACACGCTGTTATTCCCGAGACTGGCCTGATACGAGGAGTTGCCCGTTTTCGCCAGATTGTCGATGTGTGCGGGGCAGCAACTCATAGGCGACGGATATAATCAGTTGCCAGTCCGATGTACGCTAGGCATTAGGCCCCTGTGACCTGGTTTATTTTTGTGTGCTTTCAGATTGAACAAAAAGAGACAAAGATTTTGATATGATTTGTATCAAAGCATGCTGTAGATATATAGATGCTGTAGTAACAATGTGGGTCAGAACCAATACATTCAGTTCAGTTAATGATGTTTAGCAGTGATACAGATATAACAGGAGCAACAAGACAAACCCAAACACACACCAAAGCCCATCTTCCAAACCAGCGACAGAGAGTTCAGCGGTTGGAACAAAAACATTTTAAGTGGTGGGTTTTACAGTGCGGTGAAACATAACGTCTTCCTGATGGACGCAAAGTGAGCTCAATATTGAAAACCTGATCAGAGAACGACGTTATGGTGCGAGCCTTTCTCACAAATGACTTTTTAACTAATGTGCACTATTGATCAAGACTATTTTGGTCTTTGTGCGGAAGTTTAGGGACCCAGAAGATGTAGGAGAAGCTCTAAAGGGTCTCAATGAAGGCCTGATAAAACCGGGACAAAATAGTGTGGCTGACTTGAGAGTTTTACATATGCCTGAGGTAAAGTCTTTGCTGCATTTCACAATAGAAGCAGTGAAAATGGTAAATTCCAAGTGATCACCCAACAAAAAGTCAGAAATGTCTCAAATTTACCAAGATTGATCTGAATTTAAGAACATTTTGACTGCCTTAAAACAAAATTGGCTACTGTGTGACACGGTGGTTGAGGGGATAGCACTCTCATTTCTCAGCAAGAAGGTAGTGGGTTTGAATCCCGGTTGGAACAGGGTCTTTCTGAGTTGAGTTTGCATGTTCTCCCCGTGTCTGCGTAGGTTTCCTCCCGGTCCTCCCGTTTCTCCTACCACTGAAAACATGTACAATAGTTCAGGGTGAATGAGTGTGTGGTTGAGAGTGCGACTTTGGAACTACGGATGGAATTAGCCCAGAGTGATGTGTTCATTAACATGTTCTGTACCAACCAAATAAACAATAAACAATGGGAGAAGCAAATGATCTTGTTTTAAAAAGATACAAGAAAAGTCTCTTGTGGAAAAATAAAATAAGGCAACAGATCTTGAAATGAGACTAAATGTTTTTTGTCCTGTTAGTCAGAATGTTAAAGATGAAAAAAACTCTTGCTTCAAGCAAATACTACCTCATATTTTATCACTATTTGCAGTGTAGTGCCAAGATATTAATAATAGGAGATTCTTTCTACCCTCACATTCTGGATAACACACCGGTTTTATTCTGCACAAAACCAATCAGTGTCCTCCATTGTGTACGCTGAGCTTAAAAGGCAGTTAACAGGGCTCTTTTCCTTGCTACTCTAAATGCTGTTTCCGGTTACAGAAGCCATATGCCGATGGGTATGCATGACTGTGTGTTCAGTGTGAAGCGCTGTGTGGGAGTAAGCGGTGCCCGTGTGTGGGAGAGGCCCACTGCTTTCCAGAAACATCACACTCTCTCCTCCTCTGGCTCTGCTCTCCCTGTGCCTGCAGCTTTGGAAATATCTACAAATGCTGTAACAGTCTCACAGATCGCCGTTACTGTACAATAATGACGATTCCCGCACTGGCTGTCAGTGCGTACAGTTCAGTTTCGCAGAGTCAGAGAAAGGTTTTGTTTTTAGGCAACAACAGTCTCTGCATTTGTCATTTTCTGAATATTGTCTCAGTGTGCATTAGAAAGATAGATAGATAGATAGATAGATGGATAGACAGATGGATGGATGGATGGATAGATAGATGGATAGATACTTTATTGATCCCCGTAGGATAAATTGAGATGTCCAGTATAGCAGCAAAAGTAAAACATAAAATTGATCATTCTAAAAAGCTAACAATAGTAATAATCAGCAACAGCCCATCAGGTCACAGCAGCAGAGGTGGAGTAGCCTCTGGGTGGAGCAGGACAGGTCACAGCAGCAGAGGTGGAGTAGCCTCTGGGTGGAGCAGGACGGGTCACAGCAGCAGAGGTGGAGTAGCCTCTGGGTGGAGCAGGACGGGTCACAGCAGCAGAGGTGGAGTAGCCTCTGGGTGGAGCAGGACGGGTCACAGCAGCAGAGGTGGAGTAGCCTCTGGGTGGAGCAGGACGGGTCACAGTAGCAGAGGTGGAGTAGCCTCTGGGTGGAGCAGGACGGGTCACAGCAGCAGAGGTGGAGTAGCCTCTGGGTGGAGCAGGACGGGTCACAGCAGCAGAGGTGGAGTAGCCTCTGGGTGGAGCAGGACGGGTCACAGCAGCAGAGGTGGAGTAGCCTCTGGGTGGAGCAGGACGGGTCACAGCAGCAGAGGTGGAGTAGCCTCTGGGTGGAGCAGGACGGGTCACAAGGTGGAGTAGCTGCTTGGTTCGGACCATTTTATCTGCTCTAATCCAAAGTAGCTTGACTGACAATAAAAGATGTTTAGTCTTCCATGAATCTTACTTCTACCTGACCTTTTGCTAAATTAACTGTTTTAAGCCAATTCATAAACAAGGCAACTAAAGTGCTGAACAAAACAAGAAAAGCACAGAACCCATCAAATCTGACCAAACTGGAGATGAACTGCAAAGAAGAATGGTCCAAAATACCTTCCACCAGAATCCAGACTCTAATTGGACGTTGGACTTGCACTAGAGCAGCCACTCCCAAAGTCAGTAACACTCTTAAAAATAGGCTCTTCTGGTTATTTTATCTGGGGGAAATAGCCTCTGCTACAAACGTGTAAATGACGCACCCCATTTTGCAATACAAAAATGATTACAATTAGATTATTCAAGTCAAATAATGAACACAAATATTTTTATTTTACAAACAAAATATTATTAATTTTACAAACAAAATATTATTAATTTCCATCCATCCATCTTGTTCCCCTTAGTCCATTTCTGGGTTTGGGGGGTGTCAGTCAGTCAGAGCTGCACCCAGTACACAGAGCACCAGCCCCTCACTGATCCTCCTGCAGGTGGTGAGTCCACAGGAGCTGAGATCTTTCAGTGGGGGCTTCAGGCAAAGTGGGGTTAAGTGTCTTGCCCAAGGACACAACGACCGCAGTCATCAGTGGGAGTCGTGAAGTAGTCTTATGGTGGGCTCGAACCCACAACTTTCAGGCTCAAAGGCCAATGCTCTACCAACTGAGCCCCTGAAATATTATTATTAATTTAACAAAACAATTTAAAAAAAATAATAATTATTGTATGTTATTAGTAATTAAACATACTATAAGTATGTATAACTGACCTCTCGCGGCCCCTGGACCCCACTTTGGGAGACACTGCACTAGAATATACAGCATATTATACCTGCTCCTTATTGGGCTAAAGTCAGGGTTTTTTGTACTTAAGTCTTGCTTCTTCATCAGGCTAAAGTTGGAGATTTAGACTTATTTCCTGATTTTGCCAAAGATAGAGATTTCATAATGCTTATTTTATGCTAGAGTTAGAGCAATTTTATTTTGTATAGAGTTATTATTCATTTATCTTATGTGCTCCTCATTCCTACTGTTCTGTAACTTGGGATTTAAAACTGAAATTTCCCCACTGTGGGACGGATAAAGGGTCTCTGATTATGAAAGGGGTGCCCAAACTTTTGTACCACTGTAGTTTTCAATACTTCATAATAAGAGCAATACACATCTATCACTATCAATATATATTTAAAGCTATTTTGTTTCTTTTTTTTCCGCAAAACACCACAGAAAGGACTCCTGTGTTTGCTGCAGCCGCCGTCCCCGGATGGAGTTATCTGTTTGTCGGAGAAAAGCTGCATCTTTTCTCATTTGCGTTTTAAAAAGTGCTTTGTTTGCGTCGGTTATTTCGCATCAGGGAAAATAACTGGTCTGTAAGCGGTTTATTTTCCTACAGCAGGTTTCTCCTCCAGATCCCGGCTGTGATCGTGGTGTTTGCTTTGAGAGCGTTTCGAGTGGGCATCTGTTCGTCTGGGAAAAGAGAGCAACTGTTGTGTGGATGTTCCGTCTCTCTCTTTTCAAAACCGTTCTTTCTCTTCTTTTGCGTTGTTGGCCGCTCGGCGTTTGTGAATAATGAATAGAGAGAAGAGAGAAGGAATGATTGCAAACACTTAGAGAGGTTTGCTTAAGACGAATCAATTACAACAACAAGTTTTGGTTGTGCCCTTTGTGATAAACGGCCCCCATGGATGCAGCTCGTTCAAGTAAAAGGGAAAATGATTGAGCTATGAAGCCAATTAGCCTCTAAGCTACAGGGTCGAACCACTTTAATGCTGCTAGTGTGGAAGAGTTATTATTAATTATTATTATTATTACTCTTTATTAAAGGGACAGTGTACAGAGGCATTACGCTCATAGAGACAGTGCCCGGTGCTAAATGTCTATTGTGTGTAGAGCACTTGTATAGATAGATAAATAGATAGATAGATAGATAGATACTAGATACTGTAGCTAGCTAGATAGATAGATAGATAAACAGATAGATAGATACTGTAGATATATAGATAGATAAATATTATATTGATCCCCGTAGGAGATATAGTAGTAGTTATAGTATAGTTATAGTATATTAGTCATTTTAAGAATTATAGGTAGGATTTTTATTCAGATTCAAAACTTAGCATAATCTCGATGCAGAATACACACACACACACACACACACACACATACACACACATACACACACACTGAGTCCGGCCTCACAGTTCACACAGCAGCAGGTTACACAATATAAGTCGAAAACAACAATGAACAACACAATTCCCAAAAAACTTTTATTGATATTCATTCATTCATTCATTCATTTTCAACCCCTTTATTAGTCCATTTCTGGGTCGGGGGGGTGATCTTCAGAGCTGCCACCCAATGCTCATAGCACCAGTCCCTCACTGATCCTCTGCAGGTGGAGGATGGCTCCTCTGTCATTGACAAGATGGCCTTGGTCTTTCAGCAGGGGCTTCAGGCAATGTGGGGTTAAGTGTCTTGCCCAAGGACACAAAGACAGCAGACATTCGTGGGAGCAGTTGGAGTAGGTCCCATGGTGGGCTCGAACCCACGACCTTCAGGCTCAAAGGTCAATGCCCTACCAACTGAGCTACTGTCGCCCGTTTTATTGTTATTTTATGCCTTATTTTGTTTTTTTTACTTTTTAACTTGTTTGCAGCGAGAGCCAAAGCAATCATGGCAATATACATATGAAAGTGAAAGTGTGAGAGTAATAACCTAGCAATAAGCCTGAAGGTCGTGAGTTCGAGCCCACCACGAGACCCTCTTTATTAGTCCAGAAATTGGCTAATAAAGGGATAGAACATGAATGAATGAATGAATGAATGTTGTGTATGTTTTTCTTCACTTTCTCTCTCTGTGATTCTGCTGCAGATTGTGGCGTTGAACAAAACCAAGGAGCGGATGCGTCCGTACCACGCCCCGCAGACGAACGAAGACCCCGACATCAAAAAGATCAAAAAGGTAAAGTTTCCCGTCCGCTTTTGTGTGTCTGTTGTGTCTTTTTTTTGGACGTGTGTGTGTGTGTGTGTGTCCTCGTTTCTATCTGTGCGAGTGTGTTGAGCTGTTGTTTGAGCTGTTGTGTCCTTGTTAATCGGTGTGTGTCTGTTGTGACCAGTGTGTGTGTGTCTGGTTTGACCTGTGTGTGTGTGTGTGTGTGTCTGGTTTGATCTGTGTGTGTCTGGTGTGACCTGTGTGTGTGTCTGTTGTGACCTGTGTGTTTCTATTGTCACCTGTATGTGTCTGTTGTGACCTGTGTGTGTGTCTATTGTCACCTGGATGTGCATGTGTGTGACCTGTGTGTGTGTCGGTTGTGACTTGTGTGTGTCTGTGTGGGTTTGTCGTGACATGTGTCTGTTGTGACGTGTGTGTGTCTGTGTGTGTGTGTGACCTATGTGTGTGTCTGCTGTGACTTGTGTGTGTGTCTGTTGTAACCAGTGTGTGTGTGTCAGTTGTGACCTGTGTGTGTGTGTCTGTGTGAGTCTGCTTTGACCCCTGTATGTGTCTGTGTCTGTTTTGACCCTTGTGTGTGTCTATTGTGACCTATGTGTGTGTGTTGTGTGTCCAGGTGCAGAGCTTCATGCGTGGCTGGCTCTGTCGGAGGAAGTGGAAGATCATCGTTCAGGATTACATCTGTTCTCCTCACGCCGAGAGCATGAGGAAACGCAACCAGATCGTCTTCAACATGGTGGAGGCCGAGACCGAGTGAGTGCGGGGACAACACCACAACTCCCACAGCAGTCAATTTGACGGCTTTTAGTCTCGTCTCACTCTCAGCTCTTGTGCATTATTGGTCTCCATAACTTTTAGTGGTTAGAGGTCCTGGGTTCGATTCCACCTCCAGGCCTTTCTTTGTGGAGTTTGCATGTTCTCCCCATGTCTGCGTAGGTTTCCTCCAAGTGCTCCGGTTTCCCCTGCCACTAAAACATGCACAATAGGTCTGAATGTATTGAGTGCATGGATGGTGTTTGGTCAGAGGCTTTGATGGACCAGTGTGTTCGGCGTCTCGCTTCCGTCTTCACCGTGTGGAGAGAACGAAACAATATCTGAACTCTGAACATTATAAAGCGCTATAAAGCATACAACGTTGCTTTTTGTGTGGACAGGTACGTGCACCAGCTGTACATCCTGGTGAACTGCTTCCTGCGGCCTCTGAGAATGGCGGCCAGTTCCAAGAAGCCTCCCATCAACCACGACAACGTCAGCAGCATCTTCCTCAACAGGTGTCTCTCTCTCTCTCTCCTGCTGTTCCTGATGTAACAATAGGCAGACAATTTTTTAGGCTATGAAAACTTGGTAAATCTTACTTTAAGGCAATCCAAATACAGGCTAAAAGAAGTCACAGAATTTCATGAGATAGAACTGACAATGTAAAATCTTCCATGGTGCTAGTTAGCTTCTGTATATGGAGGAATATATACTTTTTGTCACCAGTGTGTGGAGGGAATGAATGGTAACTTTTTTACTATAGTTACCACAAGATTTACCTTTTTAATTTTAAATATAGATGTTCAGAAACTTTAGAAATCGGCAAGTTACTAACATCAGCAATAACAGATGTTTGTTGAGAAACTAAACTTTTTTGGAGAATTATTTTTGTAAATTCAGAAGAGTGGACTTCCAAGTGGACGGGAGTTGGTTGCTCCCTTTGATGGAGAGTTTTTTGTTTAACCTCAATCTTTCCAAGGGGTCCCCAACCTTTTTAGATTGGAGAGCTACTTTTATAGAACAGAAATGGCTCTTTTATAGAACAGAAAGAGAGCTTTGGGTGACCTTGGTCTGTGAAAATACGCTCTATATATAAAAATGAGTTACTTACTTAGTTACTTATCTGAAAAGGGGTGGTGAGCTATTGGTAGCCACCCCTGAGCCACAGGTTGGAGACCCTTGTTTTAGCTTGTTCCATTGGTAAAACCGTAAAAAATTCCTTGAATCGCAACTACCATATTATCAATTATTGTTTTTCATTTTTCACCTTTTACTACTTGTAAGAGTAATCTTTACCATCTTTTGTATGGTTCTACTGTGCAAAGTGGCTCTACCCAGAACCATTGTACCCAGGACCAGTATGACTTCTCCTCATGACATGTGTGTGTGTGTTTTGTGTGTTTGTCTGCGTTTTCTACCCAGTGAGACCATCATGTTCCTGCACGAAATCTTTCACCAAGGACTCAAGGCTCGGATCGCCAACTGGCCGACGCTGGTGCTGGGTAAACTGAGCTTTAAACACTGCTTTTGTAGAGGCTGTAGATCACGTCACCTCTCTTCCGTCCGTGAGTCATTTGCCTATCTCCGTCTGCAACGCACTCGCTATTGTCGGTGGGATAATGAGAGGCCCCAAACAAAACCCTGATCACACCGGCGTCACCTAGGAGACCACGGCTTAAAGACTGGAAATGACTTTGGGAAGATTTGAATGATTGGACGTTAAATGATCTCTGGCATGACACTTGTGTATGTGCTGCCGTCTTCTGCTGAGACATAAATATAAGATCAATATAAAAGTCTGACAAATCTGCATCCTTCTCCTGCTCCAATTTCATTCGATTGATAAAGTAAGTATGTAAATGTGTACGCGGTAGAGCTGCATGTAAACACGTAAACCGGATCCTTATGAGACAACGGGCAGAGGTGCATTTAAGAGCGCAGGGAAAATCCAAGCTTATACTAGAAAGGTATGTATCTGGACTCTGGAATCTTAAAGGAGCAGTATGTAAAAGTCTGGCCAAAAGTGGTGCTGCAACCTCTCCCACTCTCCCTGACTCAGGTTGCCAGATATGCAGACGAATCCAGCTGGGACCATAATAGCTGGAAAGACAAGTGTTTTGTCAACAATAAAACTATAACCAACACTTTTTTTCACAAAGGCCCCGATCAAAATCCTGGTTTTATTCCTTGTTTTATTGTTAGAGACCTTTTTAGTTCTGCAGCCACATGTTACTTCACCTAGTTCTTTTTCCATAACACTCTTCAGTATCTGGTACCGTATTCTAGCAAGCTAACCACAACAAACCAGTATCCGTGTACTATTCCTTAGTTACTTTTAGCTAATTACCAGCAGTTAGAACACTTCAGTACCAGTACCAGCTCAGTCTGAAGACAGGGCCATGCTCCCAATCGGGGTGGAGTAGAGTAGAGTAGAGTAGAGTAGAGTAGGGCTGGTGGAAATAGGGCTTTTATGTGAGCGGGTAAAAAATAAGATAAATAGAAAAGATCAAAAAAATAATAATAATTGAAATATCACCGGGAACTGATTGTTTTTCTTTCACTCCGTTCTTACAGCGGTAACATGTCTGCCGTGATATATGCTTCAGCTGTGCGTGTGCTATTTTGACCAACGTCGCTTTCACATCATCACAATGCAATTACAAACAAAGCTAACAAGTGCAATTAGGTGCAACAATCAGGCCCTGATGACAGAAAACAACGCAAGGTAATCCTAAGCTGTTGAGAATATAATGACAATGACAATTACAAACTTTAGACAAATAGCAGCAGGATAACGAGTGCAGACTATATATTAAACTGTGCATAAATAATTACCACGAAGTTATGTGGATATGTGCGTCTGTTTGCCAAAGGGCTTTTTGAAAATGTCAAAATAATAACCATTATCGTCACAGTAGAAGAAGTTGCAGTAGCTGTAGCAGTAGTAGTAGTAGTAGAAGAGCATAGTAGTAATAGCTGCCTCAGTAGTAGTAATTCTAGTAGCATCAGTAGTAGAAGCAGTATAGCAGGTGGAGTAATGCAGTAGCAGCCTCAGTAGCAGTAGTAGTTGTAGTATCAGTAGCAGCACCTGAAGTAGTAGCAGTAGTAAATAGCAGCAGCAGCAGTAGTAGCAGTATCAGTAGTAGCAGCTGAAGTAGTTGGACTAGTAAATAGCAGCAGCAGTAGCAGTTGTAGTATCAGTAGTAGCAGCTGAAGTAGTAGGAGTAGTAGTAGTAGCAGCAGCAGCAGCAGTAGTAGTAGTGGTAGGTGTAGTAGTAGTATTAGTAAGTATCAGTAGTAGTAGTAATAGCAGTAAAAAAAGAAAAAAAAAGGGGCGGCACGGCTTCTCAGAAAGAAGATCCTGGGGTTGAATCCCGGTCGGAACGGGGTTTTTCTGAGTGGAGTTTGCATGTTCTCCCTGTGCTTGCGTAGGTTTCCTCCGGGTACTCCGGTTTCCCCTACCACTAAAACGTGCTCACTAGGTAAAATCCTCCAGCTCCGGTAGTCCTGACCAAGCCGAGCATCAACATCTGGAGATTGGTTCCCGGGCGCTGTTACTATGGCGACCACTGCTCCTGACGTAAGCCTTTGCGGCATCAGGATGAGTCAAATGCAGAGGATTGAATTGCCCTACAGGGATCAATAAAGTGCACCTTTAGTATCAGTAGCAACAGCCATACTAGTAGTAGTAGTAGTTGTAGCAGGTTTAGTAGTAGTAGTATAAGTACTAGTTGTAGCAGCTGTAGTAGTAATAATAATAGTAGCAGTAGTAGTATCAGTAGCAGCAACTATTGTCACCAATGCATGAATCCTTCTAAAGTACTTTTATCTCCCAGTCACCAAAGCCCATTCTGATCTACCAGTTGTTCCCATACCTCCACATCCATTAGTGTCTCTGTTCAAGGCCTCACCCATGTTTGTGTTGCAGCCGACCTGTTCGACATCCTGCTGCCCATGCTCAACATCTACCAGGAGTTTGTGCGGAACCACCAGTACAGCCTGCAGGTCCTGGCCAACTGCAAACAGAACCGGGATTTTGACAAGCTCCTCAAACAGTATGAGTCCAACGCCGCGTGCGAGGGACGGATGCTGGAGACCTTCCTCACCTACCCCATGTTCCAGGTCAGTCCACTCACTTTACTGTCGTCATTGTATGGTTAGATCAGGCAAGTCCGAACTAAGGCTGAGAAGGTTTTTATAATAACATAAAATGAGATTCATATCCAGGTAAAAAACAGATCTGTTTTTTAATGCACAGTGATTATTTATGATTTGAATGCCTGGTGTAACTGTCCCTATCCTGTTCTGTTCAGCACTTTGAGTTGCGCTGTACAAATAAACCTTGCCTTGCCTGAAAGAAGCTAGTAAATAAGCTGATGGTCCACGTGCCACGCTTCCTGATTTTTACAAAAAACTTCTAAGCCTTAAACACAAGGAGGCATAGAGAACTTTTGGACATCTGATAAGTCCAAACTAAGGCCCACGAGCCAATTGCGGCCCTCTGTGTCTTCCTATGTGGCCCTCTGCCTTGCGAAACTTAAGTAGTCTTTGAGGTTGTAAAAACAAGCCAACTTCAGCTTAGCCAGTAATACAAGCACTTATAATTGCAGTAAGTACGGTAGGATGCGTGTAGTAGTAGCAACTCACTCAAGTAGTACTATCAGTAGTAGCATCAGCATTTGTAGCAGCAGTTAGCGTAGTAGTAGTTGTAGTATCAGTAGCAACAGCATATGAGTCGTGCAAGTAGCATGTTTTGTGGCCTTGTTAACCTAAATTAGTCTTTGCGTGTCATCCAGCCAACTACATTTTTTTGATTGTGTCCCGAACTCTGCAGTTTTTTTCTGATGAAATGGTCATTTGTCATTCAGCCAACTGCAGCTCTGTTATAGCTCATTTTAAATCTCTGGACTTCCTTGATTTAGACTAAAATATGTAGGAAGTTTGGTCCATCCTCCAAATCTAAAATATACTTAGACTTTGTGGCTATAATCTACTGATCTAATTCTAGGTTAGTCATGGCTTCAAGCTGGGGCGCTATGTTTTGTTTTTGTTACATAAATGAAACAAAAGGGGAACAAAAAATATCTTGTTCCCAAAGGACAATTATCTTGTGACCTGGAGATATTTTTTTGTCCCAACTGAAAGAGTCTGATGAAAGGAAAAGGCAAAGACACCAGAACACAACTTCTTCCTCTTATTAGAAAGCATTTTATATTCTCTCTCATAGCCCCGCGACGCTATTGGACGCTTTGGGCTGAGAGGTGGAGAGAGACCACGGATAGAGAGAGACCAGAGAGAGAGAGAGAGAGAGAGAGAGAGAGAGGGAGAGAGAGAGAGGGGAGAGAGAGAGAGAGACAGAGAGAGAGAGACAGAGAGAGAGAGACAGAGAGAGAGAGAGAGAGAGAGTTAGAGAGAGAGAGAGAGAGAGAGACCAGAGATAGACCAGAGATAGATACAGACCAGAAAGATAGAGAGACCAGAGATAGAGATCAGAAAGAGACAGAGACCAGAGATAGATACAGACCAGAGACAGAGATCAGAGATAGAGACCAGAGATAGAGACCAGAGATAGAGACCAGAGATAGAGACCAGAGATAGAGACCAGAGATAGAGACCAGAGATAGAGACCAGAAAGAGAGAGAGATCAGAGATAGATACAGAGACCAGAGATAGAAACCAGAAAGAGAGAGAGACCAGAGATAGATACAGACCAGAAAGAGAGAGAGAGAGACCAGCGATAGAGACCAGAAAGAGAGAGAGACCAGAGATAGATACATACCAGAAAGACAGAGAGACCAGAGAAAGAGACCAGAAAGAGAGAGACCGGAGATAGATACATACCAGAGATGGAGACCAGAAAGAGAGCGAGACCAAAGATAGAGACAAGAAAGAGAGAGAGACCAGAGATAGATACAGACCAGAAAGACAGAGAGACCAGAGATGGAGACCAGAAAGAGAGCGAGACCAAAGACAGAGACAAGAAAGAGAGAGAGACCAGAGATAGATACAGACCAGAAAGACAGAGAGACCAGAGATGGAGACCAGAAAGAGAGCGAGACCAAAGATAGAGACAAGAAAGAGAGAGAGACCAGAGATAGATACAGACCAGAAAGACAGAGAGACCAGAGATGGAGACCAGAAAGAGAGCGAGACCAAAGATAGAGACAAGAAAGAGAGAGAGACCAGAGATAGATACAGACCAGAAAGACAGAGAGACCAGAGATGGAGACCAGAACGAGAGAGAGCGAGAGAGTGAGGACCTGGACCTCTCTTCTTTGCTCTCTGTCTGAAAAAGCTCAAAGAAGGCTGTGACAGAGGAAATGCTCGTGAAAACCAGTGATAGAACCAACATGTTTGAGAGCGAGGAACTGGTTTTATGGATTTAATAATACATTTTGTTGTTGTTGGAAAGTTAGGTACCCCAGCTTTAATGTGGTTGTGACAAAAAATCATAACAAGACCAGAGATATTAAAAATACAAATGTTTAGAGCCCAATATGTTTCCTGTTTGTAGAATAAAGTGACCACGCTGTACACTGGAGATTCAAACTGCTGCTCCACAGAGACAAAAGTAACAAATGTGTGTGTGTATTTATATTTTAGCATTTTATTATGACTTTGTATGTGTATATATATATTTTTTTGTTACCTTTTTGTAACTTGTTTTCACTATACCCCAAAGCAAATTCCTAGTTTGAGTTTTCCAGTCTGCCAGCTTAAAAAAAGATACATACTGTATATATACAACAATAGAATTTACAATTTTCTGTGTGATTCATGAACGTGTCATAAAATGCGGCTTGTTGTGTGTGTGTTTTTGTTGTGTGTGCTTCTCCCAGATTCCCCGCTACATCATCACTCTGCATGAACTCCTGGCTCACACGCCTCACGAACACGTAGAGCGGAAAAGTCTGGAGTTCGCCAAATCCAAACTGGAAGAACTGTCCAGGTATTTTTTGTGACCGTTTAACCGCTTTTGAGTCGCGCATCACTCCAGAAGGTTTGAGAAGAAAACCGAAAAAAGAAGATATTTTTTAAACATTTCCGCCCATAATGGAGACTGGGGGCCCACACAGGGACAAAGCAGAAAAATATAAAATTGAATCAAAAGTCCATTTATTTCTGGATGGATAGTTTTTATATGTTGGTGTTGTTGAGCAAAGCTTCGTGTCCCGGCTTTAACGCGACTGTGACACAAATACAGAAAAAACGCATTTGTAATAAGGATATACAGTGATTTCCGGACTATAAACCGCTATTTATTTATTTATTTATTCAGACGGCGATAGAACAGTTAAAGTAATAGCAACTTAATAAAAGAAAAAGGAAGAAATTAAGTACATAAAACACGCAACCAATATTGGGGGAAGTGGGGGAAGTAAACACTTATACATATAATCCCACCCCTTATTTCTGTACTTCAATTTCGTAAGTGAAGTACATTTACAGTGCCTTGCGAAAGTATTCAGCCCCCTTGCTGAAGACTGCTGTTCACAAACGCTCTCCATCCAACCTCACTGAGCTCTAGCTGTTTTGCAAGGAAGAATGGGCAAGAATTCCAGTCTCCAGATTTGCAAAACTGATAGAGACATACCCCAAGCGACTTGCAGCTGTAATTACAGCAAAAGGTGGCGCTACAAAGTATTAGCGCAAGGGGGCCGAATAATATTGCATGCCCCACTTTTCAGTTTTTTATTTGATAAAAAAGTTTAAATTATCCAATACATATTGTTCCACTTTACGATTGTGTCCCACTTGTTGTTGATTCTTGACAAAAAAATAAATTTTCATATCTTTATGTTTGAAGCCTGAAATGTGGCGAAATGTTGAAAGGTTCAAGGGGGCCGAATACTTTCACAAGGCACTGTATATCGATGTGGCTAATATCTATTGTCAAAAGAGTCTGGTGAGCGACAGGTATGAAAGGGAACGGTTTGGATCAACTTTTTCAAATTGAATAAGGAAGGACCACCCTCACTCAGCTCTGAATTTGGAAAATATATCAAGTCCAAAATGTAGCTACACTGCAAAAAGTCATGAAAAATCTTTCAAAAATATCTCAAATTTGGCAAAAAGATATCCTAATTTGAGCACATTCTGACTGCTTTAAAATAAGATTTGCCAATGGGACAAAGCAAAATGATCTTGTTTCAAAAAGATACCAAACATTTCTTCCTTGGAATAAGAAAATATATCCCCTCGCTATAAAACCCCGGGGTGGGGGGGGGGCGGTCCTTCCTGTCCGTGGCCCCCAGACTTTGGAACGCCCTGCCTCTGTCCCTCCGTGTGGCCAACTCTGCCGATGCTTTAAAAAGGGACTAAAGACACTTCTTTTTAGGGCAGCTTTGAGTTAATTTCTTGCTGTTATGTTGTTATTTTCTACCTTTTCTTATTTCTATTGTATATACATATCTGCTTTAACCCTGTACAGCACTTAGTGATTTTTATCTATGAAAGGTGCACTATAAATAAAATGTACTTACTTACTTTACTATAAAGCCACAGTTCTTCAAATAAGACTAAATGGCTTTGTTCCATTGGCAAACAGTCAAAATGAAATCAAATTCAGATAAAAAAAACATGGGATTGAGATTAGTTTTATTTGCCTTTTGCAGTAAAACCACATTGGAATACATTTCTAAAAGTCCCCAGTGTGCACCAGACAAGTACACACATAAAGGTTAAAAGTACAGAAATAAAACTATAATGAATTCATGATGATTCAAGCATTTATTACCTCATAATTCATCATGTTTTTTGCAGTGTATGAAACAAAAATACAGAGAATCTCCAGCTTCAATCTTACGTGTGGTGTAGCGCTTTCATTTCCACTTTGCACGTTTTGGAATTGATCCCAAAAAGCAGATCCCAGAGTTGGAATAATGGATCCCGTGACTCTTCCCGATGATGATTTTCTCCGTGCTTGTGTTTCAGAGTGATGCATGATGAAGTGAGCGACACAGAGAACATCCGGAAGAACCTGGCCATCGAGCGGATGATCGTGGAGGGATGCGACATTCTGCTGGACACGAGTCAGACCTTTGTGCGCCAGGGTCAGTCTCCAAACACTATTACTACACTATTTCACACCCAGGCTGAAATGTCTCCTGTAGAACCCAGACTTTCAAACATATGTAGAGAAAATTATAATCTATTAGCTCTTTTTGGAAAGAGCTAATATAGAATAGAATAGAACTATAGCTAATTCAGTACCTCAACTTGGCAACGTTGCATATTTGCTTGTTTGGATTCTTAATATTTAAATTAAGATTAAGAGTTTTTTTTAGTCCCACAGTGGAAATTTCAGCGTTGCATCACCGTTTACGGAACAGTAGGAATGAGGAGCACACAACGCAAGATAAAATGAACCACAATTCATGAAATACAATCTCTAGCTTTAGCATGAAAAAGAAGCTAGTATAAATCTCTAGCTTTAGAATAATGAAGAAGCAAGAATCAAGTATAACATCTCTGACTATTTCATAATAAAGAAGAAGTATAAGTAAACTTTCAACCACAACTGTATTTTCACACCATACTGCATTATATACTGTATATCCAATAGACGGCCTGCTCTTCAGTGCTACATTAGTTTTCAGGATTACACTGAGGGGGGTATTTTACAAGTGTGTGCAAAAGTTATTAGCCCCCCCTTTATATTGGAGCAAACCGATTTCTTCTGCACATGTCCTGGACTAAACCTGGGAAATTGCACACACTGTTTTAGCCCTGTTTCCACCAGCCCTTCTTGGCCCCTACTCTACTCTACTCTACTCTACTCTACTCTACTCTACTCTACTCTACTCTACTCTACTCTACTCTACTCTACTCTACTCTACTCTACTCTACTCTACCCTACTCTACCCTACTCCACTTTACTCTACCCTACCCTACCCTACTCTACTCTACTCTACTCTACTCTACTCTACTCTACCCTACTCTACTCTACTCTACCCTACTCCACTCTACTCTACCCTACCCTACCCTACCCTACCCTACTCTACTCTACTCTACTCTACTCTACTCTTCTCTACTCTACTCTACTCTACCCTACCCTACCCTACTCTACTCTACTCTACTCTACTCTACTCTACCCTACCCTACCCTACCCTACTCTACTCTACTCTACTCTACTCTACCCTACTCCACTCTACCCTACCCTACCCTACCCTACCCTACTCTACTCTACTCTACTCTACTCTACTCTACTCTACTCTACTCTACCCTACCCTACTCTACTCTACTCTACTCTACTCTACTCTGATTAGGAGCATTTCCACTGGCCATACTTGTCTGATACTAGATACTTTTTTGGTATCTGCTTGGCCCTGGTTCTGTCCGGGCTTTTATCCCACTGGGTTTATAGACTTTTTCCATGCAGATACAGGAGGGTCTGAGGACAGTGGTGATAATTCAAGACACTCAACATTCAACAACATTTATGGATATTTATCAACGTTTACGGACATTGGTCGTCCACCCCGTACGGACCAATGGCTTCTGTGTTTACTGTGTAGAGCTGAGTATAGGGCTGGTGGAAACAGGACTTTAGTTTTTGCACATATAGTTTCACACCTGGGTTGATAAATATTTCCCTGAGCCACACATTTTGGGTGAATCCGCAGTAGATCATGTCCTCCTTAGCCTCATGCATATAACTTAATCTCCTTAAATGTGTCACAATGTTATATTTTTCCTTGTTACACACATGTCAGCGGCTGTAAACAGACCGTGCACATGCCTCAGCTTAGTGTCGGCTTAATGGTCTCAAATATAATCCTGCCCAGGCTCGCTGATCCAGCTGCCCTCTGTGGAACGGGGGAAACTCAGCAAAGTTCGCCTGGGATCGCTGTCCCTCAAAAAGGAAGGAGAGAGACAGTGTTTTCTCTTCACCAAACACTTCCTCATCTGCACGCGCAGCTCCGGAGGCAAACTACACCTGCTCAAGGTGAGACGCCGCTCACTGTGTCTGTCCGGACTGCTTCCAGAACCCAAATACAATTGTGATTTCTCCCTGTTGGTCCTGAATCCGTTTACTTTCATTTTAAAGTGATAGTCTGTAACTCTAAATGAATTACAAATTTTAAGAATTGTATTAACTTGACCTCCTGGCCTTAAATGTTGATATAAAATAAGTCATTTGATTAATTCTAATATTACAGGTAAGTCCCGCCTTCCCTTCTCTTCTACTCTAGTTCAGAATCCACGATGCCGTCCATGTTAACCAATCAAGTGATGCCAATATATATCAGTGATGTGATGCCAATATAACCTATATCCATAATCATTTATATACTGAACCTATATCCATAATCATGTATATACTGAACCTATATCCATAATCATTTATATACTGAACCTATATCCATAATCATTTATATACTGAACCTATATCCATAATCATTTATATACTGAACCTATATCCATAATCATTTATATACTGAACCTATATCCATAATCATTTATATACTGAACCTATATCCATAATCATGTATATACTGAACCTATATCCATAATCATTTATATACTGAACCTATATCCATAATCATTTATATACTGAACCTATATCCATAATCATTTATATACTGAACCTATATCCATAATCAGATCCTCTGCAGATGTGTCCTATAATGTGCAATTCATGATAATAGCTTCTTCAGGGTTTGCCGCGATCGCTTTTTTTGTGCATTAAAACACTATTTTTTCCATGAAAACGTTAACAAATAATTCTGAAAACCTCCTTGCATGTGTATTAATAATGTATATGTATAATGTGTTAACATTTAAAAGTGTTACGGAAACGTAGGTGTAGACCAATCAGAAAGGAAGGGGGAGGGAGCTTGCGTAGTTTTTTTCAAATGAAGTACGTCTCTGTCTCTCTTTCTGACAAACTGCAGACAATCACTTTAGTGGTTTACAACAAGATGCACGGGGAGTTCAGGTGGAAATTAGCGCTCCTGCTATAACCTGGTGCAATGGCATTTTTGGGAGGGATTTTGTAAGATGTAGGAGCACTAATAAAAAATGTATATATTATTTGAACCCCTATTTTTTTTATTATAGGCCTCTACAAAAGAGATGAGATGCAGCTTGATGTTAAAAGTGCCTAAAACCAGGTGATAGAGATGCCCCATTGAGGTAGATTTCAGTTCCAAGCTTCAAGTAGACATAGACTCAAAAAGTGATCCACCAAAAGGTTGAGCAAGGGTTGAATCTTAATTTCTGTCTGATAATGTTGGTCATGTATCCATCCATTTCAATTTTACATCAGGAACTACTGCAGAATAATAATAATAATAATAATAATAAATGGTGTGGAATGGTATTGACAGTACGTTTTAGCCAACAGCAGAGATGCATTGCTACAACCTGGGACAATGCATCTCTGCTTTTGGCTAAAATTTACTGTCAATACCATTCCATCCCATTCATTCACCAATATGAATCACTACATTCATATTTTGTATTAGTTCTTTTGTCTTATTTTGAAAGGGACAGTGCACAGCTACATTAAACTCAACAGATTATAGTTACACAGCTAATTTCCATCTGCAGTCCTCGGCTACATGAAAAAAACAAGAATACAATAACATAAAATCAATGATCAATTATAGCTGGATATTGAAAAACGTTTCAGCCAACTTGACACTTTCACCATATTTCTGACCTTACGCAGACTCTTCCTGCATGAGTAAAATAACGGTGTGATTAGATAAATACAGTGAAATCAAGTGAACTACACAAGTCTATATTTTCACTCTCTGCAGCGTTAATGCCAGACTGTGGAATAGTAGAACCATCGACACGTTTGGTCGTTTGAGTCTTCTCTGTTGTTGTAGATGAACACATGAGTTCAAACAGGAGCGGAGAGTCAGCACATCCTTAATGTGTTTAACTGTTATCACTATGGGTTGGAACCTAAAGCCTAGCGTACATCGACTGGCAACTGATTATATCCGTCGCATATGAGTAGCTGCCCCGCACACATCGACAATCTGACGAAAACAGGCAACTCCCAGTAGCAGACCATCTCTGGAATAACAGTGCGTACATCGACAGCAACTGGCCTCAACTTCAGTGTGTTTTCTGACATAAACTGTTGCGGGGCGCGCAATACACACACGTTGTCGGGAGCGGCGCATGGATGCGCGCACATCGGGTCATATCTCCGAAACTGAGGACAACTAGTTGCCGAAAAGTAGAACACGGGCAACTGACTGAAACTGGAGACCGACTGTTCATCTCCAGTTGTAAGAGCGCTCACATCGACCGATTTCGGCAACTGATCATCTCCCACCATCTCCTCTCAGTCGCCAAAAGCCGCCTTGCAACTAGTTGTCTCCAGTTTCTCTGTCGATGTACGCTAGGCTTTAGGGTACCACACGATACGATACGATACGATACAAAGCTCACTACAACGATTATCTCACGACATGATGATGCAGTGATTATCGATACATTGGTCAGAAATGTACCTACGATAATATTTGTCTTATATTTATGGCATAAATTAAGTGAAAAAATACACTTTATTTCAAGATAAATGGATAAAGTGTCATGTATAACATTAAAGTGATCAGGCAAAAATGCCTTTTAACCACATTTTAGTAATTTTAATCTGTCTCACATCCAATAAAATCAATATGAACATTCTACAGAAATTTTAGAATGCGTAATGTAGCCATATATTAAGTATCAATACTTTTAATCGATACTAGCAAATGCATATCGATAATCGATTGCGTGAGAAAGCATCACGATACATCACCATATCTACTGTATATATTGTCACACTCCTAGTTATCACTGCATTCCCTTTGTTTTTTTCTTTGTTTCCAGATCTGTCATTGCTCTGGGTTCATGTCTTGAGGGGTGAAAAAAGTCTGTTTTCAATCACCCCCCATCTCCGCCCCTTTATACTGACAGGTTTGAATTCTAATCTGTCAGATCAACAATACAACACTGGGCTATAATAATGATAATAATAATACTACTTTTGGTTTATAATGCACTTCACATTCCCAAGAAACCTTTCAATACAAAAAACTGAAGAATGGATACTAAAGAAGAAAGTATCAAAAAGCTAGAAATAGTTAAAAGCTCATAAAAGTCACTATAGTTTCAAGCTCATATTGACTCCTTCATTCTGAGTTTGGAACAGAAACCGATTGGACCTTGGTTTAGTATAGAACTTCTAAGAGTATTAAGATTTGAGAGAGGAAAAGTGAAATAGTGAATAATAAGTCATAATTGTACAATGGCCTTCAAAGTTAATTACTATTTACTGTGATGCTTTTGATGGACGCACACAGGAACATAATACATGCACTATTTGTACACTAACCTACTTAAAAGTTCTCGGCTAAACGCAGCTCACATGACTCACTTTGACCAGTGCGGGAAGAATGTACTCAATATTATTACTCTAGAGCAGGGGTGTGCAGAAAGAGCTGTTATATTTTAATGGTATAGCTTGATGGAGTGAAAGATGGTTTTTTTTAGGGGTTTTCTAACAAAAGTATTATTCATTCAACATGATTTTGGATATTTAAATGAGGTTAGTTTGTTTGGGTTGAACCAAAACAGACTTCTTACTGTAAACTGATTTATTTAGGGTTATATCAGTTTTATATTGCGCTATTTTGGACACTCAAAGACGCTCCACAGCATTATTCTTTCACTCTATACACTGTGGTGATAAACTACTGTAGCTATAGCTGCCCTGGGGCACACTGACAGAAGTGAGGCCACCATTATGTGCCATCAGCCATTCACACACACACCAGAATACAATGTGGGTGAAATGTGTTGCCCAAGGACGCAACGGGCAGCTTGACACTTTACAGCCGCCATGCTTTGCCACCTGGTGTTCCCAGAGGTCTCCCATCACAATACTAACCAAGCCCTGCCCTGCTTAGCTTCAGCACTGCATCATAATCTGGCTTTGACATGAACTACAAGCCCCACCAGGTATAACTATATGAAATTCCAAGTTTACATTCTAGAATAAATGACCTGGTTGTTGTCTTGAGACCATCAGCTTTGAAATGAGGTATAACACGCCATGGTAGCAATCTGAATACATTACGGTCAATGCTGAAAGTGAATCATATTAATTGAAAATCTGACATTTTGCTTCTTTTTTTTTCGTGTTGTAGAATGTTTATGTGATCTCTAAAAACGTGTGACCTGAGATCTGGTGCACATATTGGCCAAAGAAAACAAACTACTACTACAATTGTACGAGAAATGCACGGATAATCGCAGTATCGCCGCATCGTGAAACCAATCGAGCAAAACAGTTTAGATAAAGTTTGTTTTTCCCTCCACAGCAAGGCGGCGTGTTGTCCCTGATCGACTGCACCCTGATCGAGGAGCCAGACGGCAGCGAGGAGGACTGTGAGTGCATATTTACCACCTCTTCCGTCGGGTTGATTAGAAGCCAAACCATAACCGTCCACAGATGACTCCCCTTTAAATATCACCGGCGTTTCTCACATTACTGCTCCATTAAGTTACTGTGGCTGCAGTATTTCACGGAGCACGATTCACACAAACTCACTCTGGCTAAAGTAAAGTGTTTGCCTCCGAGCGTGAAAGAGATGGATCGTCTTTATCCTTGTTATCTTTGTGGGATTTTAATGTTTTTTTGACTCCCACGCGACATATTCACAAACAGATGCTAAAGTCAAAATCCTATTGGTTCGTCTCAGTAACTGCATCTGTTTGGATTCCTTATTTTGTACATTTTAGATGATAGAGAGAAAAATAGAAAGGAAGGAAGGAAGATAGATAGATTCTTTATCTATCCTCATTGGAGAAATTCAAGTGTCCAGCAACAGAACATCCATACAAACATAAATAAATAAATAATTCTTTAAGTGATGAAGTTTAACTGTAAACATAGATTTACAGAATGGACAAAGAGCTAAAAGATACAGTAGTGAAATGAGTTATGCATGCATGTGTATGTACAGTATGTATGTATGCATGCATGTGTATGTAAGTATGTACAGTACATTATGTGTATGTATGTACTCTATGTATGTATGTGTATATATGTATGTACTGTATGTACTGTATGTACTACATTAATGTATGCAGTTACTTTCAGCGATACTGTTGTTACCAAAATGTATGTACTGTTTGTATGTATATATGTGTATGTATGTACTGTATGTATGTATGTATGTATGTATGTATGTGTATGTACTGTATGAATGTGTGCAGTTACTGTCAGTGATGCTGTCTTTACCAAAACACAATCAGTGAGATTATGTGTGTGTTTCTTCAGCCAAAGCCGGGCAGGGCTTCGGTCAGCTCGACTTTAAACTGGTCATCGAGCCGTCAGACCTGCCGTCCTTCACCGTGGTTCTGTTGGCGCCGTCGCTGCAGGAGAAGGCTGCATGGACCAGTGACATCAGCCAGGTGAGAAACACACACAACACATACACACACACACACACACCTGGTGCAGTGCAATTTTACAGTCCTAATACACAGCCATAGAATGAAAACAGAAAGAGCAAAAGGAGCCTTTAGAACAGACCTGGGTGAAGCCAAATTCACGTTTCTTTTTAAATGAATCATAATTACAACCCAATGAATGTCTGTAACTTCTATTCGCAACACTAAGCTTTAGCTTTTGTCCAGCTTTGGTTCAATCCAAGCAAGAATTGAAATCTATAAACATCTAAAAAATACAATCCATATTTATAGATATAGCCGCAAATGGAAAAGATGAGCCAACACTTTACACAAACAAAACATTGATATTTTTCCATCTCCTTCTCTTCTGTAAATACTTTGTTGTTACATTTTTAACTGAAGTAGCTTACACTCAAATATGCTGTTCCAAATTAAATGGTAACTACATGAATTAGAATATAAATATAACAGAAAAGCCCTTTATATATTCTTTAACACATTTACAATACATTATAGTAACACACACAAAACAACATAATGAAACCTCCTCAGACATCCTCCAGGGACGCACAGATATCAGGGGAATCCGGAGTGTAAACAATTTTAATATTCATGAAACTGAGAATAATCCTGTCCTTGTGTGCAGTGCATTGATAACATTCGCTGTAATGGCTTGATGACAAGTGTGTTTGAAGAGAACTCCAAAGTGACCGTGCCTCATATGATCAAGTAAGTGTGTGTGTGTCATGGCCAGCATACTTTACGTTCACATTGGTTTTTTAACAAGTTCAGCCTTTATTTAACATTGGATTGTACTCTGCAAAAAAGGATAAAATATGAAATTGCTTGAACCGAGTGGATTTTATCTTAATTTGAGCACATTGTGACTGTCTTAAAACCAGATTTGCCAAAGGGACAAAGCCATTTATCTGATTTCAAGAACTGCCAAGGAACATATTTCTTGTATCCTAAATTCTAGTTCTAGATTACTGCCACAACTTAATTATTAGGATTTCATTGGTCATCATTGGTCATCTGCCTCTTATGGACAGATGGACACATGGACAATGCCAATGTGTTTTCTTTTTTTCTATCTTGAGTTTGGAATGTTTGATTCTCTGACCTGTGTTGGCGAATTCAACGGTTGTGTAAAGTCCTCAGAGATAAGTAAATACTGTTGTGATTTAGGGCTCTACAAGAATACATTAAATTGAATTTGCTCAGGGGTGACAGTGGCTCAGTCAGAGCATTGGCCTTTGAGCCTGAAGGTTGTGGGTTCGACCCCACCATGAGACCTTCTCCACCGATTCCCACTGATGACTGTCGTTGTGTCCTTGGGCAAGACACTTAACCCCACTTTGCCTGAAGCCCCAGCTGAAAGATCAAGGCTATGCGGCCATCCTCCTGTGGCCTCAGCACCTGCAGGAGGATCAGTGAGGGGCTAGTGCTCTGTGTACTGGGTGGCATCTCTGGCCCCGACCCAGAAATGGATTAAGGGGTAGAAAATGGATGGATGGATGAATTTGCTCATTGTCCCATTGGCAATCTTGTTTTAAGGCAGTCAAAATGTGCTATAATTAAGATAATTTTTTGCCAAATTTGAGCAATATTTGACTTATTTTCATCCACTTTTTGCAGTGTATGAGTATTTGATGTCTTATTGAGTGTGATTTATTTTTCTCTTTGGTAACAATCCTATACTTTCCTGCCCAGTCACCCATGCTCGCTTATGTCTGTATGTGCAATATGATTTATCAGATCCGATGTCCGTCTCCATAAAGATGATGTTGACATTTGCTTCAGCAAGACGCTCAACTCGTGTAAGGTCCCGCAGATCCGCTACGCCAGCGTGGAGCGCCTCCTGGAGAGGCTCACAGACTTACGCTTCCTGTCCATTGACTTCCTCAACACCTTCCTGCACACGTACCGGATCTTCACCACGGCGGCTGTGGTCATGGACAAACTTGCCGACATCTACAAGAAGCCCTTCTCCTCCATCCCCATCAGGTCTGACAGCACCCAGCACCGACAGACTCACCACAGACCGGACACTAACAGAGGCTATTCTAGAGGACAATGTGATGAGACTAGAACTCCAAGAGCAGTCAATTTGACAGCTTTTGATTTGGAAGTGTAATTACAAAGCTTATGTACGGTTTTGGTCTGCCTGGCCTCTCTCTCTTGTGTCTCTCCTTGCTCTCTTTCAGGTCTCTTTATGGTCTCTCTCTGTCTTCTCTCCGATATCTCTCTGGTCCCTCTCTCACCCCTGGACAATTCTGTCACACTAAAGTGACCCCTTACTAAAAGGTTTGGACACTCCAGACTGTCTCCAGAGCTTAGACAGGTCCTAAAATAACAAATAACAAATCTCTCTTGCAGCTTCTGGAATCGTGGAAATACATCTCTGAACCGGTTCTTTTTCTATTGGCTTTAAAACAATCCCATCATCACTAACTAATGTGGCCCTTTGACTAACTAACTAACACTCATTCATTCACTTTATGGCCGTTTTCTTTACTGGTCTATATTTATTTTTTTTGCTTATGAACAGAAGCTAAACGCAAGAAACTAGGGCACTTGAACAAGACATGAGTGGCATATTTGAAGTAATCCGAGAGAAAAGGGATTAGAGAAATAGCGACAGAATACTGGATCAATGTGCTTCTGTATTGACGCAGGGAACAGAGGCCGTGACTCGAATCAGCCCAGAGTCACTGTTTCGCTTACGTGAGGCTTTCTGTGATTGTCTTGGGGAATGCTGTAGAATACATTGGGAATACACAGATGGTTGGAGAGAAAATGCAGGAGGCAAGACATTTTATTTCAATGTGTTTTTGTATAAAGCCCTAATTGTCGAAAGGACTTTACAAATGTCTCATCTGACCACCAATCCTTCAGATATCAAAATATTATAAGATTGACATGAAATAAATAGATAAATGTCCTTCTATGTCAACACTGGCCTTAGAGCAGGCAGATCAAACCCTGGCCCGAGAGCCTGATCCGGCCCACAAGACCATTTTTAGTGGTCCCTGAAATTATTTTTACAGTTTTACGGTTTACAGTAACTTGCAGCATTGATGGTAATGGGCTATTATGGTGTGTTATACTTCATTTTAAAGCTTATTTTCTCCGCAAAACAGCCATATAATTGAATCTGTTGTAGAATGTGAATTTACTAACAAGTAATTAGGAGTTCAGTAAGATTTATTTGATTTGACTATGAATCTTCAAATTACATATTTTTTTTATATTGGGCGAGTTGTGATTGACTCTACACATTCTAGAAAATAACATCCAGACTCATGTCAAATAAAATGAATTTGTCAAAATATAAAATTATATATATACAGTATATATATATAAAAAAAATCATACTTTTGGCCCCAACCAGCTCTAGAATTTTTAAACTTGGCTCCCGACCAAACTGACAGCCCTGCCCTAGAGCATCATATACAGTGAGAAAAACTTAGGTTATATTATGTCTTTTTATCCACATTCCTCTTCATCCTGGACCTGGTGCCATGTTTTTACTTGTCCTCATTCATTGCTGGTCTTCTCATCGAAGCACACTCACTCATGCTAACGGTGTCTGTCGTCTGTGGTCCGTCCGCAGCTACAGGACGCAGTATCACTCATTTGATCGTCTGTCCATCTCATCCATCTGTCCCGACTACAGCACCAGGATCAAGAAGATAACCATCGACCAGTCCAAGTAACACGCAACACGTCTGTCCTCTGCTTCTGCTTCCTCCATGCATGCATTCAAGCCGGGTTTCTGTTTAAAAAGTGTATTCTGGTTTCAGTCTTCCACCTTAACTAACATGTATTTATATGTTTCTCCTCATACTCCTCTCACATAATGAATCATTCTGTGCCAGGACAATAAGGGTTTAGAAATATATTTAAATCAAGTCAATTCAATGTATTTTTCTATGAGCCTAAATCAAAACAGCAATGTTCATAAATATTATTAAATGTCCATAAATAATTTCTATTTCTTTCAAAACTTTCTTTCTGTTCAGTAAAGTTAAATTTGTGATTAAGAAATGCTTTCCTCTCTGAACCAGGAATATATGCACAACTACAGCCTTCTACTACTGCTCGAAGGCTTTTGTAACAATAATTAGTGGCCACACCTGCATATAAATCTGATCTCACCAGACCTCTGAAGCTAAGCAGGGAAAGGTCTGATTAGTACGATGATGGGAGACCTCTGGGAACACCAGGTGCCACAGTGGGGCGGCTGTTCAGTGCCAAACTCTCAAAGTATCCTTAGGCAAGACACTTCACCTACATTATATGAGTCTGGTGTATGAGTGAAGGGTTGGTGCTGGTTGGAGGGGCTGCTGGCACAGATTAGTAGAATTTCTTCTGTCAGTGTGCCCCAGGGCATCTATGGCTGCAGTAGTTTATATAGTATATATATTCTTTTAGTTACAATAAGGATAATTTTTTGTCATTATTCACACAACACAATCTAACCAGATTGATGGTTAGTCTTTCACAGTAATATCAGTCTCAGCTCCACTCCTACATCTGTTATAAAAGGATTAAACCTCATATTTGATACGGATCTCTAAAATAAAGCCACAAAACATTGGGACTTTTTCTTTTCAGATTTGGATAGAGGTGTTTGGACCCTCTTGATGTGATGCACAAGCACTGTGCCACCGTGCCGTGATAGAACCAAACCGTTTTGACACAGCAGATTTTTCATTATAGTTCAATTGTTTGTGGTTTGAAAGTTAGGTTCCCCAGCTTTAATGACTCAATTTTCCCTTTGTGATTGACTTTATATCCTTCGTTCATGAGAAAGCGGCTTGAATTCACTTGAAAAGCTTGAAATATGTTTTGAATCTTCCTCTCGCAGGTCTCTGGAGTTGTTCTTTGCCACGAGCCAGAACAACAGAAGCGGCGAGCACGTCAACGACAAATCTCCTCGTCTTTGCCGCAAGTTCTCTTCGCCGCCGCCGCTGTCCATCCCGTCGCGCAGCTCGTCCCCCGTGAGGACGCGAAAGCTCTCCCTGCACTCCCCCGTGGCCTCTAGGGCGGGGGGCCTGGACCTCAGCGGAGCCACAAACAACCACACGGCGGGGTCGCAGTCCGCAGCCAGCAGCCCAACCTCCGCTCCCTGCACGCCTCAGACTCCCGCGGTCTCCCCCCCACCTCCCCCATGCACCTCCCCTCCCCACAGTAACGGCCGGCTGCCCCAGGACCAGGCCTCACCCACTCCGCTGTCACCGGAGCAGAGTCCAGGGGCGGAGGGCGAGGAGCTGCCCCGAGCCGACGCCTTCTGTGGGAAACTCCGCCGCAGCATCCGCAGAAGTAAGATTTTGTTTACACTAAATACTTTTTTGTTATGGCTTATATGATTCAAAAGCAAAAAAAAAAAGTGTTGATAATAAAACTAAAAATAACCTTCATATAAACACGATTGTAAGAGTGTGACGCTTTTTTTTTTTTTTTTTTTTCGCGAGCAAGCTTAGTTATATCCATCAGAGATTAACAGAAACGGTTTTGAAAAGGGCGTCGATACAAGACAAGACGAGACACACACAAACACGCACACACACACAGACACACATACAGACACACACACACACACACACTAAGTTACTCCACACACTGTTTTTGTCACAGAGACAGGCGTGTCCGAGCCAAGGCCCTCGGGGCTAATTGCGGCCATGTCATGTTGTGTGGTCCTCTGCTTTGCAAACAGAAAGTAGTTTTTGATATTATAAACACAAATCACTAAAAGTTCACAGCATCATCCAGCCAACTTCAGCTCAGCCAATATGTTGCACCTTTGTGGGAAGCACAGGATTCCTGGAAACCAGTTATTGACTTACCTTTGGTCTCTCAGTCTGGTCTCTCTCTGCTCTTTATCTGGTCTCTCTCTCTGGTCTCTTTCTGGTCTCTTTCTGGTCTCTTTCTGGTCTCTTTCTGGTCTCTTTCTGGTCTCTCTCTGGTCTCTTTCTGGTCTCTTTCTGGTCTCTCTCTGGTCTCTCTCTGGTCTCTCTCTGGTCTCTCTCTCTGGTCTCTCTCTCTGGTCTCTCTCTGGTCTCTCTCTGGGCTCTCTCTGGTCTCTCTCTGCTCTCTCTCTGCTCTCTTTCTGCTCTTTCTGGTCTTTTTCTGCTCCATCTCTGGTCCCTTTGTGATCTCTCTCTGGTCTCTCTCTGGTCTATTTCCTACATGCAACAAGTCTCTTCCCTCTGCTGGATAGCAGCAGTTTTTCTTCGGCATGTCACAGTTGCTGGTGGCTATAATGATGTCTAAATGTTATCTATCTGCAGCGTTTGTGTTTTAACAGCAGTGCGGCCGCGTTTCTCGGCGTGAACGGCCTCGCAGGACATCATTATCTCCCGTTTACTGCGTTCTCCGTGATGAGTTCCACACGTGCAGCTGTGCCGTTGGTCCGCAGAGCAGATCCAAGCCCTGCTTTGTTGGACGTTCATTAGCAAAACACACAGACGAGTGGAACGTGTTTGTGTTTGCTGCTGGAGCCGTCGGCCTCGGTGTCGTTAGGCAGTTTCCTGCTGCTTCAGTTTGGATTTCTTGGAAAAGTCGTTCAAGCATTGATTCAAATAACCAGTTTTTGAATCATTGCTGGGGGTTTAGGGCGGGATATCCGGGTTTGACGAAAGCAAGAAGTGCCGGACCGAAGCAAAACAAACATGGCTACGCAGGAGGACAGACGCGTAGCTGAGGCTATCAAGTCAGTTATAGCAGAATCTCCAATTTCTTTTTTGAAAGATGAACAGCGAGAGGCGCTTTGTGTATTTCTGGACGGCAACCTTGGTAGGCGGGCACACAGCGTCACTTCGCCCAATCAGCTTGAAGGATTCTGCTGCTTATCCCTCCTTTCCCCGAAAGGATTCTCCTGCAGAAGTCCCAGATTGATATTGTGGAGAATGCATTAGAGTTCTACACAATCATCAATCTGGCTCTTGCCAGGTTAGTGAGCTGGTTAGATGGTAAACATGTGTCATTCAGCCAACTTCAGCTCTGATCATTTTGAAGCTCAGAGCCAGCCAGTCAAGACAGTTTTTTTTAGTCCGTTACGTCGGCCCCCGGACTATTCTGGTGAACTAATGTGGCCCTTTGACTAAAATGTTTGGACACTCCTGCCCTAACTCCATATCTCCCAGAACGGTCAGTCTATTAGTATAATAATAATAATAATAATAATAATAATAATAATAATAATAATAATAATAATGATAATAATGATAATTAATAATGTCACTTTACAGCCACAGCTGCACCACTGTGGCACTTGCTGTTCCCAGAGGTTCTCCATCACAGCACTGACCAGGCCCTGCCCTGCTTAGCTTCAAAGGTCTGACAGGAACGTTTTTCACATGCAGGTCGGGCCACAATGACATACTTAAGCCACAATTTGAGCATAATCCATTTTTGGGAGAGAAAAAACCTGCAGAACTCCAAGAACACTGATATGAGAATTAAGTGCAACAAATCTAAGGTTCGTCAAGTCCTGTAAGTGCGAGACTGTTTCGTAGTAATTTGCAAATGGAACAAGCACAACATGTCCTGGTTTACTGAAATTACATAATGACGAGCAATTTCTTAAGTTTGACAAAAACGGGGAATTTGAGTCAACGGACAAGAAAAACTAGAAGACAAATCCGGGTTTTGGGGTTTTAACATACATACAATACAATTCAACTCTCTAAGTCCAATTTATACAATTCATACATACAACGATAGATTAGAATTTTCTGAATCCATCTGTGAGATGCGGAGGATTTGTCAGCGTTAAATAGAGATAGAGATAGAAATGTATCATAGTCTGCTGCAGATGTCAACGATCCATCTCAAAGGAGGCAAGGCAAGGCAAGGCAAGGCAAGTTTATTTGTATAGCACAATTCATACACAAGGCAACTCAAAGTGCTGAACAAGATAGCATTAAAATCATAAATAATTACAGAACATTAAAACGAAAGATAAAAATATAAAATCCCTCAGTTGTATGCACAGCTAAACAGCACCGTTTTTAACCTGGTTTTAAACATTGTCAGAGAGGAGGCCTGTCTCACATCTTCAGGAAGATTGTTCCAGATTTTAGCAGCATGGATCTGAAAAGCAGCCTCCCCATGTTTAGTTCTGACTCTGGGCACTAACAGGAGTCCAGTCCCTGTGCTCCTCAGAGTCCGGGCTGGTTCATATGGGACTAACATGTCACTAATATATTTTGGTGCGAGGCCATGGAGAGACTTGTACACAAGCAAAGCTGTTTTAAAGTCTATTCTCTGAGCCACAGGAAGCCAGTGGAGAGACCTGAGGACCGGACTAATATGGCCGTACTTCCTGGTTCTAGTCAGGACTCGAGCTGCTGCATTTTGAATGTACTGCAGCTGTTTTACAGCCTGTTTGGACAGACCTGTGAGCAGGCCATTGCAGTAGTCTAACCTACTGGAGACAAATGCATGGATAAGAATCTCCAAGTCTGCTTTAGACACTATGTTTTTGATCCTGGCAATGTTTTTTAGATGGTAAAAAGCTGCTGATGTTACTGATTTGATGTGGCTATTAAAATTTAAGTCTGAGTCCAGTATTACCCCTAGATTTCTGACCTTGTTTGAAGGTTTTAGGGAGAGAGACTGTAGGTGACAGATGACGCTCTCTCTTTGTTTCTGGGGACCAAAGACAATCATTTCAGTTTTGTCTGCGTTTAGCTGAAGGAAGTTGTTTTGCATCCACTCACTGATCTGTTGGATACAGTGAAGGAGTGAGTCCACTGGTCCATGTTCTCCTGCAGTCAGTGAGACATAGATCTGAGTGTCGTCTGCATAGTTATGATAGGAAACTTTGTTTCTGCGTATTAACTGACCTAACGGCAGCATGTAGAGATTGAACAGAAGAGGTCCCAGGATCGACCCCTGTGGGACTCCACAGGTCAGGGCCATATGATCTGAGACACAGTTTCCAATCTCCACAAAGTACTTCCTGTCTTCAAGGTAAGACCTAAACCAACTTAGGGCGGTGCCAGCGACTCCAACCCAGTCCTCTAGTCTCTGTAAGAGGATCTCATGGTCGACGGTGTCAAAGGCAGCACTTAGATCTAACAGGATTAGGATTGAGACTTTGCCTGCGTCAGTGTTCAGCCGGATATCATTTGTAACCTTGACGAGAGCAGTCTCAGTGCTGTGGTGGGGTCTAAAGCCGGACTGAAACATATCAAATGAGTTGTTGATTATAAGAAATCTAGTAAGCTGTAGGTAGACAACTTTCTCAAGGACTTTCCCCATAAATGGCAGATTTGAGATGGGACGATAGTTGTTAAGTACCGTAGCATCCAGACTGCTCTTTTTTAGCAGGGGCCTGATGACTGCAGTTTTCATGGCCTTTGGGAATATTCCAGAATCAAGGGACATGTTTACTATCTGTGTGAGTGAAGGTAACAGACTGCTCAGAACAGACTTTAGAAATCTAGTGGGTAGTACATCCAGGCTGCATGTGGAGGAGCTCAAACTGGAGATTATCTCTTGGACAGTTTGATCATTTACAGGTGCAAAGTAAGTTAGCTCAAAGAGCCTTTCTGGCTGTTGGATTGTTATCTGTGGATTCGAGACAATGGCGTTTTTGATGCCTTGAACCTTGTCATTGAAAAAATGTGCAAACTCATTACATTTACGTTTGGAAGTTAGCTCTAATGGCATTTGAACAGGGGGGTTTGTTAATCTATTAACTGTTGAAAACAGAACACGCAGATTGTTGCTGCAGCCTTCAATCATTTCAGAAAAATACCTTTCTCTCGTACTACGTAGCACCTGGTTAAACTCGCACAACTTATCTTTGAAGATCTTGTCATCAACCTGGAGGTTGGACTTGCGCCACTTCCGCTCGGCCCTCCGGCACTCTCTCTTTTGTGCCCTGACCGAGTCTGCTTTAGCCCACGGCGCCTTCTGCTTATTTTTCACTATTTTAACCTTCACAGGAGCGATGGTGTCCAGAACTTTCAAAACACTAGAGGTGACAGAGTTAAACAGTTCATCTACAGTAGAATACGATGCATTCTCAAAGTTTATCATTCCCATAAATAGTTCACCCGTATTTTCATTTATGTGTCTTCTTCGTACAGTTGCAGAGTCCACTGGTGGTTTGTTAGTGAAACACATGTCAAAAAATATACAAAAATGATCCGAAAGCGCAACATCGACCACGTTTACATTATAAATGTTCGCCCCCTTTGTAACTAACAGGTCTAGAGTGTGCCCTTTGCTGTGGGTGGGGCCACTCACATGCTGAGTGAGACCAAAAGATTCAAGAAGAGAACTCAGCTCTTTAGCATTTCTGTCATCAACATTATCCACATGAATATTAAAATCACCTGTAATAACTAAACTATCAAAATCTGTGCATACAACTGAAAGCAACTCTGTAAAATTATCAATAAAACTGTGACATGACTGCGGTGGCTTGTATAGGACAACGAAAAGTATTGGAGGAGATTGTTTTTGTTGTATTTTAAAAGACACATATTCAAAAGACGGAAACTTCCCAAGAGACATTCTATGGGAGACAAAGTGGTCTCTGAAAATGGCAGCTAAGCCTCCTCCTTTTTTGTTTTCCCGTATTTCAGATTCAAATTTGAAATTTGGTGGTGATGCTTCTATTAAAACTGCATTTTCTGTATTTTGGTCAAGCCATGTTTCAGCCATGAACATAAGATCTAGATTATAAGAACAAATAAAATTATTGATTAAAAAAGACTTGTTACAAAGAGATCTGACATTTAGCATAGCAAGTTTAAAAGTTTCAGGATCAGCGGTTGGAAAACCTGAATATTTTCAGAAAATCAATTTACGTTGGAAACTTCACAAAGTCCAACGTGAAACCAAGTATGAGTTGATAATGGATTCACAGCTGTAAAAACTACCCAGGTCTGGTTTAGACACTACATGGGAAGAGTCTAGCCTCGTGTGTCTACTCCTGAAGTCTACAACGTCCTACAACAGATTTAATTGAAGTTCTTAGTGACATTTTCCGAAATTGATTTTCTGAAAATATTCAGGTCGATAAATGCAGTCTTGGTGAATTGCAATTTGCAGCTATTCAAGTCCCGTTTCATTTTCTTTCAATATGTATCTATGCAGTATTCAGCCCTTGACTATTGAAGAAGAAGGTCCTTTATTCGTCCCACAATGGGGAAATTTCAGTTTGATTCATACACATACACGTATACACATACACATACATATACACACACACACACATATACATACACATATACATACACACGCACACACACACACATATACAGTGCATACACATACACATACACATCAAGGCAAGCAGCGGACATCACTTCCGCGCATCCTATTAACAGGATGTGTAGAAATCCAGCAACTAATGGTTGTGCGTCTGTCTGTGTGTGTCTGTGTGTGTGTGTGTGTGCGTGTATGTGTGTGTGTTTGTGTCTGCTTTAGCCGTGCTGGAGTCTGTGTCATTGGAAAAGATCCTGCCTGAATCTCCCCAAAGCAGTGAAGCTGGAGACATGTCGCCATGCCGCTCCCCCTCCACGCCACGCCACCTCCGCTACCGCCAACCCGGAGGTGCCAGACCACCAACAACACACACACACTCAAGCCAGCAACACACTCAGGCCAACTACACACTCAGGCCACTCTCTCTCCATGTTTGAATCTGCGTCAGATTTCTGCTGACCCCAGAATTCTTAATCTGAATTTCTTGCAAACCATACTTACCATACTATACTTGTATATACAGTGCTTTGTGAAAGACTGAAATATTGTCGTTAGATGAAACCAAAATATTACGTTTTGTCCCAATGTTATGTATGGCTCAAAACTACTCATCACTATCTGCCATCTTGGAAACCTCGGGCTTGATCCAGCTTCATTTTGGAGTGTCTCTCTTTGCATCATCATAGTGAGCTTGCCATTGGAGCTCTCGCTTTGTCAAATTACTTGTTTATTATATTTCAAATTTCCCTTTATTTAAATCTTGTAAAGATAGATAGATTTATTGATCCAAAAAGGAAATTGTGCATTGGTCCCTTGCTCGCAATCATACAAACATAGGTAAGAGTTAAAAGATACAAAACAGTTAAAAAAGACAAGACAATAAAATACATTACAATTGTTAAAAGAGAAGTTAAGGCACTGCAAGACAATTCTCAAGACCTCTTACTCCCCCCCCCCCCCCCCCCCCCCCCTGCTCTTCCCTGAAGTGGCTTTGTTATAGAGCCTGATGGCGTTGGGGACAAAAGAGAGCATGTAAATATGCTTACTAGTTTTACTATGCAACTTTAGCTAATCATTTTCCCATCTTGGAAGAATCGATGAGCATGATGCTGCCACCCCCATGTTTACACCAGCGTCAAACATGGGGGTGGCAGCATCATGTTATGGGCCTGCAGGTGGCTGTGTAGAAAATAGCTTAGATTAATGAGCTCCTGCCAGGAGCTTTACCTAAATCATAAAAAGACAAACAAGAAAAGGAGGCTCCATTGAAAAAAAGGTTATAGACAGAAATTATAGACCACTGTTGAAATGATTATTTGTTTGTCTATTTGAACACTAAAGTATTCAAAAGGAGTGGGCTGAAACAAAAAGCTTATGAGCACCCAACGCCCACTCAATGCAATCAAACTTTTCATATCACAATAAAAAAATAACAGTCAGTTCTCCATAAAGCACAAACGGAGAACTATTGCCAACAGCTGTGAATACAAACATCATATCTTTTGTGTCTTTTTGCTCTGTGGTTCTACAGTGCAGTCGGCTGAAAACTCCCGACACGCGGTTTCTCCGGCTTCGGCTTTTGCGATCGCCACGGCAGCAGCAGGACACGGGACTCCACCAGGTCAGACGCCAGATAATACGAGTCCAAACTCATCAAAGAGCATTGAGCCTCATTTACGAATAACTTCGTCAGAAACTTCTTAAATTTCTTCTCAAGACGTTCTTCAGTAGATTTCTAAGAAGACCCTACGTGGCATTCATCAACGCGCTCGTAAGCCGCTGAATTGTTCGCAGCTGTTCTCTCAGATTGATGAATGCCAACTCCTCGTAAGTAGAGCGCGCGTGCCCGATGCTTCATTAGCATAGGTACTTAGCATAGGTAACCGCCCATTAATGCCCATATAAGGGACTGCAGGGCCATGTGCAGACGCCAGAGGAAACAGCAACAGGCCTAAAGCAAAGAGTTACACGGAGCAAAAGAGTCACTAGCGAACTAGCAAAATGATGAGATTAATCTCAAAATGTTATGAGATTAATTTAAAAATATATTATGTTTTAATTTAAAAATTAATCTCAAAATGTTATCCACTTTTCCAATCCAATCCAATCCACTTTATTTATATAGCACATTTCATAAACACGCAGTTTCCAAAGTGCTGCACAACATGCAAAATTGCAACAAATAAATAAATACACACATTTATATAAGAAAATACATAAATAAATAAAATAAAATAAAAACACAGAGGACCACACGACTCACGCGGTGTTAAAAGCCAGAGAATAAAAGTGGGTCTTAAGACGTGACTTAAAACATTCCAACGAGGGAGCTGTTTTGACGTGGGGGGGCAGGGCGTTCCAGAGCTTTGGTCCAGCCACAGAGAAGGCCCTGTCCCCCCGGGTTTTAAGTCTCGTCTTAGGCACCACGAGCTGGAGCTGGCTCTCGGACCTCAGTGCGCGGGGCGGGTGGTAAATCTGGATGAGGTCCGAGATGTAAGGAGGGGCCAGTCCATTCAGAGCTTTAAAAACAAACAATAAAATCTTAAAATCAATTCTAAAATGAACAGGAAGCCAGTGCAAGGACGCAAGGACGGGAGTGATGTGGTCGCGCTTTTTGGTTCCTGTTAAAAGCCGTGCCGCAAAGTTCTGGACTAACTGTAGCCGGTGAAGTGCCTTGTGTGAAATACCGGAGTAGAGTGCGTTACAGTAGTCCAGACGTGAAGAAATAAAAGCGTGCATAACTTTTTCAAAAAGGTTAAAAGATAAAAAAGTTTTAACCTTGGATAAAAGCCGCAGATGATAAAAACTCGATTTTAAAACACTGTTGACCTGCTTGTCAAATTTAAAATCACTGTCTATAGTGACGCCAAGGTTGGTGACTGTGGGACGCACATGTTCACTCAGCGGTCCCACATCCACCTGGTTGGCCCCAAAGAGAATCACTTCTGTTTTTTTATCATTCATTTTAAGAAAGTTTTGGGCCAACCAAGCCTTGTTATGAGATTAATCTAAAAGTATTTTCGACCCTGAGAGGAGATCCAGCACTGAGACCAGCGCGGACCGAGGAGAGACCGCATAGACTGAGACCAGCGTGGACCGAAGAAAGACCGCATAGACTGAGACCAGCGCGGACCGCATGAGACCAGCATGAGACCAGCATGAGACCAGCGCAGACCGAAGAGAGACCGCAGCGACTGGAGAGACCATATGGAGAGACCAGCGCGGTCCTCCTGTTGCAGCAGTATATATTCCATTGTTTTGTGACCCATGGATGGATAAATGTCCCCTATCAATAGGATGGGGTCACTAACGGCATGATTTCCAATGTATTTGATAAAGCGTTGGCGCATTAAGTTTACAAATGAATTTAAAAAATGACTAAATTACCATAAACAATGAAATAAATAAATACATACATCAATATGGCAAACATATCACTGTAATGTTGTATTTTATTGAATGTGCGTAAGAGTGCTCCTGAGCACTCGTAGGATTTGTACTTACCCAAGAGAAATTCTGCTTACGAGAAATATTCGTGAATGCCACATTCTTTGTAAAATCCTCGTAAGTAGGATTTACGCACAAATTTGTTCGTAAGAACCGATCGTGAATGAGGCCCAATGTTTTCTGTGTTGTAGGTGTTTTTGCTTCAAATCTAATGCTTTCACAAAGGTCCGGGATGTTAGTCTTCTTAGATTTTTTTTTTGACTTTTTCATTGCCTAAAGTCTTGTCTTCTGCTTATTTTTAAGATTAAGTTTAGGAGATCCTTTATGGGATGACATGTGCATTAGTATCAAACATGGAGGGGGGGGGTAGCATCATGTTATGGGTCAGCAGGTGAAGATTTTCTGCATAGGTATAGGTGTAACGGTAAAAACTTCCTCTTATTAAAATACTTTGAAATCAATTTAAATCGATTGATTCTTTTGCTTGTGTCATACAATTAATAGTTAATAGTTCCTCCGTGTTGGTTTCTTGCTCCTCACTCCCAGCCGCTGTGTTGCTGTGGTGTTTTTCAGTGTTTACAAACTCAGAACGAACCTGTGATAAAGAGTTCATCATCCGCAGAGCCGCGACCAACCGCGTCCTGAACGTGCTGCGCCACTGGGTCTCCAAGCACTCCCAGGTCAGAGACACGGGGAGAACATGCAAAACCCCACTCACACGAACATCCTATTCATTAAAGCAACTGCAGTAACTGACTCTGGGCACCAGCAGGAGGCCAGTCCTTGTGCTCCTCAGAGTCCCAGCAGGAGGCCAGTCCCTGTGCTCCTCAGAGTCCCAGCAGGAGGCCAGTCCCTGTGCTCCTCAGAGTCCCAGCAGGAGGCCAGTCCCTGTGCTCCTCAGAGTCAGAGTTGGTTCATATGGCACTAAATCTTACTTTGGTGTGAGGCCATGGAGAGACTTGTTGAGAGCAGCTTTTAGGTCCATTCTCTGAGCCACAGGGGCCAGTGCAGAGAGCTGAGATCTGGACTAATGTGATCGTACTTCCTGGTTCTCGTCAGGACTCGACCTGCAGCTTTGGTTGTTTGCTAAGAGAGGGGGGAGGGTACAAGCAGCTCACTCCTCTCCCCTTTTACATTTGACTCTTGCGGTCTCATTAGAGGCTTTCTCCGTGCTCTGACGCTTCGGTTTCTACAGTCGCATTGCTCTCACTATCACCGAGCCATCACTGCTACCGCCCAACAACTTTCCCCCGACCAAGCAAATGTAATAAATTGAACCCGAACGTAATTGCCTGATTCCTGTCCAGAGGTTGCTCCAAGGAAGCCCAACTGTATTGATAGGTTTATGCTCTTTCTTCAATAATACAAAACGCTGTGTTGACAGGGCCGCCGTAATTGGTCAATTAACACTGAAAGGCCGCTGTACTGTGTGAATGTGTGCTCCCACTCACTCCTGGAACAAAGCGCTTGTTAACCAACCCCCAAATGAAGTGAAAAGGAAGAGGACTTAGTGTAAACGCAAGTGTTTTTTATCCAGAAAAGATCTCTCAGCAGATTCAGGAGCCGGTGGGCCTCATTATTTGAGATGGTACACACCGGACTTGCTTCTATGTAGGTGTTGTTTTGTTGTTTCCGTACGACAATTCTCAATTTAAGGTGAGATTCTGCAGGTGAATCAGAATCAAAAGAAAGAAAGGGTCTGAGGTTTTCTGTGGGAAAGAAAGAAACGTTAAAAGAGAAATTGTCCAGATGTTTCCCCAGATCATCATTTGATTGTGATGAGATACACTGGCCAAGATCAGCTGCCGCCACGACAAGAAATGTGTTAATGTGACATCACAATATTCCAAAAAGCCCATAGTTAAACATTGTGCTGGAGGGAAGCTGAAAAATCTACCCATGGGAACTGTCGAAGTTTCTCTGATAATTCTTGGGTCAATCTACATGAAACAAAAACTGTCCCAAAGTTCCACGTTTTCTTTGTAAGCAAATATCAACTATGGTCTAATTATTTTCTCATAAAGGTGTCTATAGCAGCAGTGAAAATAATCAAAAATTGTCTATGATGTTGATGTTGTTGCATGGTTATCTCTGAACTTTTGAGATCTGAAAAACTAATCCATTACTCCAAAGGCCAACTAATCAATTCTAGAAATGATCATTAATTACAGCCCTAGAATCACTGTGGAATTGTGTATCATTAAAACTGTGTGTTTGTATGATGTCATTGTTTAGGACTTTGAAATGAACGCTGAGCTGAAGATGTCTGTGGTGTGTCTCCTGGAGGAAGTCCTTCGAGACCCAGACCTGCTCCCACAGGAGCGGAAAGCCACCGCCAACATCCTCAGGTACATTCAACAGCATTGGATGTATGACATATACAGTATAATACATATGTTGGAATATGCATATTTTCAAAAAAATCTATATATAATCACAGATTAAGTTATGTGTATTTGCCCTGTCAGCTCCTTGTTCACATAAACACACCGAGAAGCAGGAATGTTTGCTCCATCATCAGCTCTGGAGATTCAAATCAATTCAATGCCATTTATTTTTATACAGCCCTAAGTCACAACACATCATAACAGGTAAAGTATTTAGGAGTCATATTGGATCCAAATTTAGGGTTTAAACAACACTTTAAGAAATGATCATATACAGTTAAATTTAACATGGTACAGTTTCGACAAATTAGAAATTCACTTACAACAGAGGCCTCAGGAGCCTATCTTAATGCAATGATTGTTCCCCATCAATAAAGGATTGATTAATTGATTTTCTTTATTCTATGACAAGTTGGTCTCAAGATACTAAATCTGTCCTGAGGCCACTTGAGTCACTATAGAAAAACTCACAAAAAATTCACGACAACAAAGCAGACGTTTCCATCACTGTCATATTCTTACAAAACCTAAAATCTTAAGCTTTGATAACTTAATTAAACACACAAATCTTTGCTTCCTGTATAAGATCCTTCATGACACCGCTGCTCCTCCACTGAAAGAGTTTATCTTTTTAGGCTCAAACATAACAACACGAGCCACGAGATCCACCGAGCGGCGAGTGTAGGATCCTCAAACGCAGGACAGCTTTTGGAAACTCTGCTTTTTCCTGTGTGACCACTCGTCAGTGGAACATGCTGCCCACAGAGCTGATAGCAAGCACAAATGCTTACATGTTCTCACGCCTTTTAAAGAAATGGTTATTATCAAACCAAACTTGCACTCATGTCTAGCTTGTGTGAGAGAGGGGGAGGGAGAGAGAGAGAGTGAGTGTATGTGATTGACCTGTATAAATGAGCGATATGAATGCGAGGTTTTAATAAATTGTGCACGTGAAGACTTGTATTTTGACCAAATGTAAACTGTACATCCATGAATGCCCAGGGACTGCAGGTGGAAATTAGCTCTGGAGCTATAACCTGGTACAATGCATCTTTCCCTTTGAGGTTAATGCCTGCTGTTGTTGTGTCCTTGGGCAAGACACTTAACCCACTTAGCCTATAAGGAGCGCGGATATGATGTTCGCTGCATGCCTTGATGTGTATATATGTATGTACTATATGTGTATGCATCAAACTGAAATTTCCCCATTGTGGGACGAATAAAGGACCTTCTTCTTCTTCTTCTTAATGTTTATTGTACACTGTCCCTGTCATCTTAAATAAATAAACTAAACTAAAATTTACAAAGTTGTGGATTCACCAACAACAGATCAGAGAATAAAACAGGAAATGTGTTATAACAAACACAAAGGAGCCATGTGTTCACGGGGAGTGGAAGGACCTGTGTCCATAAATGTTTATAAATGTCCATGAATGTGGATCATCTGTGTCTTTAGACCCTCCTGCATACAGTATACAATTGTGTATTTCTGAACACCAGGACTGTGGTCTGAGCAGAGTCTGAACTGTGTTTGTTTCAGTGGCCTCTCTCACGACGAGATGGAGGAGGCTCAGCTGAGGATCGAGGACATCTTACAAATGGTGAGAAAAGAGAAAAAACACTTTTCCTGTTTTCGCCTTGTCTTCAGCTGTAATCCGCCCTGTGTGCCGTACCTGGGGATGTATCTGACAGACTTGGCTTTTATCGAAGAAGGAACACCCAACTTCACAGAGGAGGGTCTCGTCAAACACAAGAAATAGTTTTTTATGTAATCTTGAAATATTTGAGGAACATGTTATGTAACTCTGAAAATCAGCCAAAAGCATCTAAAGAGATTCCAAAAGAACCACTAAACTTGCAGATCCAAATGGAAGCCAAGGAAATTGCTTTTATGTAACGTTGAATTTAAATATTTAAATCAATATTCTTCCAAGTATTACAAATGCATCTGCAATACACACATGAGACGCATGAGATATTAATACTACAATTCTATTCAAACAAAAAAGTTGCTAGTGCTATTGAAAATCTAAAAAGAATTTCTATCATCACAGAGTTTCCACGTCCCAAAGCCTGCAGCGAGGGGCAGATGTCAAAAACCATATCTGTCACGGCGCCGCTTTGATAATTATAACCTCTGTGTGTGTTTGTGTGTGTGTGTGTGTGTGTCTGTGTGTGTTTTAGGCGGACTGTCCAAAAGCAGAGTGCTTCGAGTCTCTGTCTGCGATGGAGCTGGCCGAGCAGATCACTCTCCTGGACCACATCGTCTTCAGAAGCATCCCCTACGAGTCAGTCCACACTTCCTCATTTGTTATGTTGATAAAGCTGGGGTACCTAATACATCTGCTTACTCCCCCAGTCTGACAAAAGTAACGATGGGAAACAATCTGTGTCTACATCTTATTTTAATATTTGTTTATGTGGTGAGGCTTGGGGCGGAGTGAGGGTGGTCTGATCTTTTTCTCTTTTCAGTTTCTAAAAAGCTGATCTTAAATATGGGCAATGGGTTAATGAGAGATACTGAGAATGAGCCAAACACTCCCCTCTGGTGGTAGAGAAGGGAAATTGCACTCTGCTTATATCTGTGCCTAAATCTAATGGATGGCACCCAGATTAAAACAAATGCAATCTTTATGGTGAAATGTGTTTTGAAAAGGCAAACAATTCCTCTGAGATCAGCTGTGACTTTTGTGAGTTTGTGTGTGTTTTTGTATGTGGTTAAGATTAAGATCCTTTATTTATCACACAGTGGGGAAATTGCAGTGTTGCATCACCAGTCGAGGGCTTTGAGACAGAAGAGGCGGGGGTGGGGTGTGATTGTGCCTGAAGCTCCCAATATTAGCTCTGGGGGGGGGGAGAAAAACTTCCTGGTGATGGAAAAATGTTGTCTTATGGCAGCATATGTCAGAATTCTGAAACCAACCGATCTCTATGAGCATAAACTATGTCGATTAGTGAGAAAGAATAGGTTTTACAAGGATCACATGAGCAGAGCGACGGACAAAAATAGAAGCAGAGAACAGGTGATGTACCGAGCTCCATGTGTGAAAGTGACGCTGGTGCCGTGTGAATGAGTAATGACATGTGGAGCTTTTCAAAGAGGAATCTATGAAGGATGTGTGTTCATTTAATCTCGGAATCGTGATATCGAGACTATCTACTTTGGCATGTCAGGTTTTAGAACGTTCAGTGCTCTAAATGCTTCAGTATCAATATCAATATATCAATAGATACATGTATTGATATTGATATTGAAGCATTTATAGCTAGCTAAGAAACATAGCAGCTACTTATATTGTGTATTTTGTTTGCTCCCTGTGTGCTATTACTACTGTCCTGTATGTGCGCTGCAACACTGAAATTTCCCCACTGTGGAACGAATAAAGGTTCTCTTATCTCATCTTATCTCATCTTGAATAATAAAACATATATGGATAAACGTGAATCATAGTCTGATGATTTTCTAAAGTTGTAAAACACCTACCTCTGGTGGTAGACAAGGTGTATTACATTCTTCAAAAATTGACATAAAAATTGACATTACTCCTGGAGTTTTAGAAGCTTGTTTCAATCCTCTTCTGTCTTAACTCATCTCCCGGAACCTCAGAAAACCATGTATTTAACGTTATAGTTACATTGTGTTTTCCTATCCATACAAAACAGACTTTTTATTTTCAAATTGCAATCATTACAGCAGTTTTCCTGTTTGCACCCTGTCACCATTGATCTTTTGATTTGTGTTTTTCCAATTCATTTGATACGATATGACTTTCCTCTACACACCCACTTAGCAAGCCCCAAAATAATACATACAACTCAGTGTATTTGATAGGTAATATAAATGATTGAGTAAGAATATTGCCTATTGACTTTTCTGATCAAAATGCACGATTAATTAATTAGTTACTCCTATGTTTATGACAGTTTAGGACAAGCCATAGATAGTGTTGTTGTTGTTGCAATCTTACGGAACTCTTAAAAAGATTTCAATCAGCATTGATGAAGGAAAAACCAACTCCAGATCCCTTTTTGACAAAGAACCAAGTTGCAACAGCACAAAAAAAAAAAATCACCTTTGCATCACATGTATCCTTAAAGGTAGTAGGAGGATTTTACCAAATTTTTCGTAAAGAACCTCCCTCTCGACTTTTTGAACAAAACTCTGTGATCTTATTTGACGAGGACCATTAGTTTGGATGATCCACCCAGAAGTAGAAAACCCCCCTGTATACCTTTAAGTTAAAGTAGTAGCATTATTCTCATGTCCGTGTTGTTTCTTTTGTCTGCAGAGAGTTCCTGGGCCAGGGCTGGATGAAAGTGGACAAGACCGAACGCACTCCGTTCATTATGAAAACCAGCAAACACTTCAATGATGTGAGAAAAACTCTGTAAAAGAAGTCACCTGAAGCACGATTTCAGACTCTTGGGCACAGACTCTGATCATTAACCTTTTAGATTTCCCCCAATAACTATTCCCTCTAAATACTGAAAAGTATGATGCTTTTTCTTAATATTTTTCTAAATATTAATGATTTTTGATGATTTGAATGAGTAAAGCGTAAAGCGTGTCCCTCAAAACACCTTAAAAGGGTGTCATTAAATATTGTTAACAGACGCAGCATCTGAGTTTCAGCACCAAAAGTGTTCGAGGCCCAGATTTTCAGCCCTAAAAAATCAAAACCAACAGATTAAAGACCTTTCCAGGAGGTGGAGAAGTCCTGAAGTGGAGGAGTTTCTAGAATCTCGTGGTCGTGTTCAGGAGTGAGGGAAGGATGGAGCATGTGCAGTGATGCGGCCGCTGTATCGGATTATTGTGGTGAAGAGGGAGCAGCGTCTCCAGTCAGAGCTATATCGATCTATTTTGGTGGTATGGAAGCACGAGCTACGTCGAAAGGCAAAGCTCTCGACATACTGCTCAGTCTACCTTCCCTCTTTTGACCGAAAGGACGAGATCGCGGATACAAGCGTCTTTATTAGGTTCCTTCGCAGAGTGGCTGGGCGCTCCTTTAGAGATAGGGGGAGGAGCTCAGTCACACAGGAGGAGCTCGGAGTAGAGCTGCTGCCGGTGGAAGACCCAGGACACGCTAGAGGGACTGTGGAAGTGCTTCTCTGCTTGTACAGCTTCCCCTGCAACCTGGCATCGGATAAAGCGGAAGGAAATCTATGGATGGAAAGATTTGAGAATTGCAATATCCCCGCTACGATTGTTTTAATGAACAAAATGTCATCTATACCTTCAAGAACATTGGAGACTTCTAAAAAATATTATCTTCATTTAGTGTATTTAATTGTAGTTTTTGTTGTTGTTTTCCGATTGAGTTTTCTTAATCTACTCCTTAAGGATGTATCTAAAGTAACAATTCTTCCGACTTCCCGTTGGTCACTGTCGGGTCTCTCCTGCAGATGAGTAACCTGGTGGCGTCTCAGATCATGACGCACACAGACGTGGGGTCCAGGGCCAGCTCCATAGAGAAGTGGGTGGCGGTGGCCGACATCTGCCGCTGCCTCAACAACTACAACGGGGTCCTGGAGATCACCTCAGCCCTGAACCGCAGCGCCATCTACAGGCTGAAGAAGACCTGGGCCAAAGTCAGCAAGCAGGTGTGTGTGTGTGTGCTGGGAGAGTGTGGCGGGGAGTAAGATCTGTCCTAGTGCTAAACTGTCGGTGTGTCTTTGGGCAAGACACCTCACCCACCAAGAGCAACACCAATTATCTACCATCTCGCTCCCATTTGTGTGTGAATGAGAAGAATAATGCTCAAAATTGATTGATTGGATAAAGATTACTTACGTTCATACCAAAAACATTAATATGCCTAGTTATGGCTCTGCTACCCTCTTCACCAACATTACGACCACCCCCCCCCTCCCTTGGGTTATAGCACCTCAACTCGTCCTATGTTTTTACTATTATTATTATTATTATTATTAGGCCCGAGCCCCAACCGGGGTAAGGGCCTATTGCTTTTCCAACGAGTAATGCCTGGGCGAAGCCCAGGCATTACTCGTTGAACTGTTTTAAGTCACAATCTCCGGGCGCAGCCCGGAGATTGTGACCTGCACGCGACGGCACGTGCCCAAGCACTGATAAATCCGTGCCGGAGGCACGGAATGGCTTTGTTCCTGCTCTAGTACACAGTGAAATTATTGAAGTCCTATTAAAGGGGGGTTCCTTCAACTGTTTTACGGACGAATGTCCGGGCGAAGCCCGGACATTCGTCCCCCAAGCCCGACGGCGCGTGCCCAGACACTGACAAAACAGTGCCGGAGGCACTGAATGGCTTTGCTCCTGCTGTAGTACACAGTGTAATGAATGGGGTCCTATGGGGGGGGTGGGTGACCTCATGATGGCGAGGTGATTGACGAGCGCGTCAGCGCTCGTCAATCACCGAGAACCCAATAGTTGCGTTCGCCTTGTCGTTCGCTTTAAAACGACGTATCATTTGTATTATAGGTTACTATGGAAACCTATATTGTTTTTGCTCGAAGTTTAAAAAAAAAAATTCCTTGGTTTATTTATTTATTAGGCCCGAGCCCCAACCGGGGTAAGGGCCTATTGCTTTTCCAACGAGTAATGCCTGGGCTTCGCCCAGGCATTACTCGTTGAACTGTTTTAAGTCACAATCTCCGGGCGCAGCCCGGAGATTGTGACCTGCACGCGACGGCACGTGCCCAAGCACTGATAAATCCGTGCCGGAGGCACGGAATGGCTTTGTTCCTGCTGTAGTACACAGTGAAATATTGAAGTCCTATTAAAGGGGGGTTCCTTCAACTGTTTTATGGACGAATGTCCGGGCGAAGCCCGGACATTCGTCCCCCAAGCCCGACGGCGCGTGCCCAGACACTGACAAAACAGTGCCGGAGGCACTGAATGGCTTTGCTCCTGCTGTAGTACACAGTGTAATGAATGGGGTCCTATGGGGGGGGTGGGTGACCTCATGATGGCGAGGTGATTGACGAGCGCGTCAGCGCTCGTCAATCACCGAGAACCCAATAGTTGCGTTCGTCTGGTCGTTCGCTTTAAAACGACGTATCATTTGTATTATAGGTTACTATGGAAACCTATATTGTTTTTGCTCGAAGTTTAAAAAAAAAAAATTCCTTATTATTTCTTTCTTTCTTTCTTTCTTTCTTTCTTTTTTCTTCTGCGCTTTGAACCTTAATTTGACCCCCTGAACATTGATGAAAAGTTGTGAAATTTTGCCCAAAATTCAGAACCGGTGAAAAATTAATTTTTTTGGTGTTTATTTTTATGGGACTAAAAAAATGTCAGAATAGCGCCCCCTACAAAAGTCAGTTTACATTGCGCCTATGGGAGGGGGTCGAAGGTCAAGTTTGTCGTAGAGCCACGAAATTCGGTACACATGTTCCTCAGGCCAAGACATGAAAAAAAAGTTATTATGGCTCCGCCCCCTGACAAACAGGAAGCTCATTAATTTAATTGGAAAATGGAAAAATGAAAATTGATATTTTTCACACATGTCGGCTGGAAATTATCTCCTCCTCGGCCGCTTCACCGATTTGTCTCAAAATCGCTCCACATGGTCTAAACCCATGTCCCATCTATTATTGAATATAGAATTTGGATCAATTAAACGTTGTCCGAGCAGCGGAGCGGCAAAATGTGACATTTTTTTCCCAATTTTTGACAAAAGTAAATTTGCTCCCGTTTGCACAAACAAAGTCGGATTTGCACCAAATTTTAATCCATTGTTCAGCTCCAGGGTCTAGGTCATCTGAAAGTGGAAATATTGAAATTGGCTCATTAGCGCCCCCTACAGACTATGTAAAAGTTTTACATGGGCTTTTTAAATTTAGTTTTGTCAAAATGTTTGAAATTTTGCACATAATTCTGTTTTGTCATCTGGATTCAAAAAGTCGATGACAACATATGATTATTTTTTACCCTGTTGCCGTGGCTACGACCAACACTCCCCTGTCTGTGTCTATGAGAAAATCGTTAAATCTCTGAAAAGTACACCTCGCTCAAACATCAAACCAGCCACGGCCGTTTCCCTAATTTGTCTGAAAATCGCTCCACATGGTGTCCACACATGGACCATCAATAGTTGCATATAGAGTTTTAATTAGTCAAACGGTCTGAGCGTGACAGACCCCCAAAGTGTGGTCATTTTCATAGAGAGGTGTGAAGTTCCCATGTTATCCAATGGAGACTGTATGGACACACTCACAGATTGTATGTGCTCCTGTTTGCACATTTACAAAGTCTGATTTGCACTAAACTTGACTCGGTTGTTCAACTCCTGGACCTAGGTCACATGACAGTGTGAACAATGACATTGGCCCATTATCGCCCCCTACAGGCTGAGTAAAGGTTTACATGGGGATACAGGTATTTAGGTTTTATGTTGTTTGATCTCATATTTGACCCACATAACAAACATAAAAAATCACCAAACTTTGCCACAAGTTTTTTTCAGGCATGAAGTGTATTATTTGGTGTCCTTTGGTATAACACTAATAAAATGAAATTGTAGGGGGCGCTGTTGTACAACATTAAATGCCACCATTTGCACATACAAAGTCCGATTTGCACAAAATTTGAATTGATTGTTCAACTCTCGGGTTTGGGTAAACTGAAAGTGTAAATCATGAAATTGCAGCAATAGCGCCCCCTAGAGACTGAGTCAAGTGTTACATGGGGAAAATGAGGTATATCTTTTGATCAGAGACACACAATCACTAATCATACTAATTCAAAATGCACAGTGTCGCTCCCATCAGGGGGGGAAAAAAATGGCGCGTCAGCGCCACCTCCTTTGCGCGGTGCGGCGAGGGCCGTTAGATGCCGCTTGCGGCTTTAATTAGGCCCGAGCCCCAACCGGGGTAAGGGCCTATTGCTTTTCCAACGAGTAATGCCTGGGCGAAGCCCAGGCATTACTCGTTGAACTGTTTTAAGTCACAATCTCCGGGCGCAGCCCGGAGATTGTGACCTGCACGCGACGGCACGTGCCCAAGCACTGATAAATCCGTGCCGGAGGCACGGAATGGCTTTGTTCCTGCTGTAGTACACAGTGAAATGATTGAAGTCCTATTAAAGGGGGGTTCCTTCAACTGTCTTACGGACGAATGTCCGGGCGAAGCCCGGACATTCGTCCCCCAAGCCCGACGGCGCGTGCCCAGACACTGACAAAACAGTGCCGGAGGCACTGAATGGCTTTGCTCCTGCTGTAGTACACAGTGTAATCAATGGGGTCCTATGGGGGGGGTGGGTGACCTCATGATGGCGAGGTGATTGACGAGCGCGTCAGCGCTCGTCAATCACCGAGAACCCAATAGTTGCGTTCGTCTGGTCGTTCGCTTTAAAACGACGTATCATTTGTATTATAGGTTACTATGGAAACCTATATTGTTTTTGCTCGAAGTTTAAAAAAAAAAATTCCTTGGTTTATTATTTCTTTCTTTTTTCTTCTGCACTTTGAACCTTAATTTGACCCCCTGAACATTGATGAAAAGTTGTGAAATTTTGCCCAAAATTCAGAACCGGCGAAAAATTAATTTTTTTGGTGTTTATTTTTATGGGACTAAAAAAATGACAGAACAGCGCCCCCTACAAAAGTCAGTTTACATTGCGCCTATGGGAGGGGGTCGAAGGTCAAGTTTGTCGTAGAGCCACGAAATTCGGTACACATGTTCCTCAGGTCAAGACATGAAAAAAAAGTTATTATGGCTCCGCCCCCTGACAAACAGGAAGCTCATTAATTTAATTGGAAAATGGAAAAATGAAAATTGATCTTTTTCACACATGTCGGCTGGAAATTATCTCCTCCTCGGCCGCTTCACAGATTTGTCTCAAAATCGCTCCACATGGTCTAACCCCATGTCCCATCTATTATTGAATATAGAATTTGGATCAGTTAAACGTTGTCCGAGCAGCGGAGCGGCAAAATGTGACATGTTTTTTCCAATTTTTGACAAAAGTAAATTTGCTCCCATTTGCACAAAAATAGTCAGATTTGCACAAAATTTTAATCCATTGTTCAGCGCCAGGGTCTAGGTCATCTGAAAGTGGAAATATTGAAATTGGCTCATTAGCGCCCCCTACAGACTATGTTAAAGTTTTACATGGGCTTTTTAAAATTTAGTTTTTTCAAATTGTTGGAAATTTTGCACATAATTCTGTTTTGTCATCTGGATTAAAAAAGTCAATGACAACATATGATTTTTTTTTACCCTGTTGCCGTGGCAACGACCAACACTCCCCTGTCTGTGTCTATGAGAAAATCGTTAAATCCCTGAAAACTACACATCGCTCAAACATCAAACCAGCCGCGGACGTTTCCCTAATTTGTCTGAAAATCGCTCCACATGGTGTCCACACATGGACCATCAATAGTTGCATATAGAGTTTTAATTAGTCAAACGGTCTGAGAGTGACAGACTCCCAAAGTGTGGTCATTTTCATTGAGAGGTGTGAAGTTCCCATGTTATCCAATGGAGACTGTATGGACACACTCACAGATTGTATGAACAAACAGGAGCACATTTACAAACTCTGATTAGCACTAAACTTGACTCGGTTGTTCAACTCCTGGGCCTAGGTCACATGACAGTGTGAACAATGACATTGGCCCATTAGCGCCCCCTACAGGCTGAGTAAAGGTTTACATGGGGATACAGGTATTTAGGTTTTATGTTGTTTGATCTCATATTTGACCCACATAACAAACATAAAAAATCACCAAACTTTGCCACACGTTTTTTTCAGGCATAAAGTCTATTATTTTGGTTTTCTTTGGTATAACACTAAAAAAATTAAATTGTAGGGGGCGCTGTTGTACAACATTAAATGCCGCCATTTGCACATAAAAGGTCCGATTTGCACAAAATTTGATTTGATAGTCCAACTCTTGGGTTTGAGTAAACTGAACGTGTAAATCATGGAAATGCAGCATTAGCGCCCCCTACAGAGTGATACAAGTGTTACATGGAGAGACTGGGGTTTACCTTTTCAATAGACACACACAATCACTGATCATAGTAATTCAAAATGCACAGTGTCGCTCCCATCAGGGCGGTAGGAAAATGGCGCGTCAGCGCCACCTCCTTTGCGCGGTGCGGCGAGGGCCGTTAGATGCCGCTTGCGGCTTTAATTATTATTATTATTTCTTTCTTTCTTTCTTTTTTCTTCTGCGCTTTGAACCTTAATTTGACCCCCTGAACATTGATGAAAAGTTGTGAAATTTTGCCCAAAATTCAGAACCGGTGAAAAATTAATTTTTTTGGTGTTTATTTTTATGGGACTAAAAAAATGTCAGAATAGCGCCCCCTACAAAAGTCAGTTTACATTGCGCCTATGGGAGGGGGTCGAAGGTCAAGTTTGTCGTAGAGCCACAAAATTCGGTACACATGTTCCTCAGGTCAAGACATGAAAAAAAAGTTATTATGGCTCCGCCCCCTGACAAACAGGAAGCTTATTAATTTAATTGGAAAATGGAAAAATGAAAATTGATCTTTTTCACACATGTCGGCTGGAAATTATCTCCTCCTCGGCCGCTTCACCGATTTGTCTCAAAATCGCTCCACATGGTCTAAACCCATGTCCCATCTATTATTGAATATAGAATTTGGATCAATTAAACGTTGTCCGAGCAGCGGAGCGGCAAAATGTGACTTTTTTTTGGGGATTTTTGACAAAAGTAAATTTGCTCCCGTTTGCACAAACAAAGCCGGATTTGCACAAAATTTTAATCCATTGTTCATCTCCAGGGTCTAGGTCATCTGAAAGTGGAAATATTGAAATTGGCTCATTAGCGCCCCCTACAGACTATGTTAAAGTTTTACATGGGCTTTTTAAAATTTAGTTTTGTCAAAATGATTGAAATTTTGCACATAATTCTGTTTTGTCATCTGTATTCAAAAAGTCAATGACAACATATGTTTATTTTTTGCCCTGTTGCCGTGGCGACGACCAACACGCCCCTGTCTGTGTCTATGAGAAAAACGTTAAATCTCTGAAAAGTACACCTCGCTCAAACATCAAACCAGCCACGGCCGTTTCCCTAATTTGGCTGAAAATCGCTCCACATGGTGTCCACACATGGACCATCAATAGTTGCATATAGAGTTTTAATTAGTCAAACGGTCTCAGCGTGACAGACCCCCAAAGTGTGGTCATTTTCATAGAGAGGTGTGAAGTTCCCATGTTATCCAATGGAGACTGTATGGACACACTCACAGATTGTATGTGTAAACAGGAGCACATTTACAAACTCTGATTTGCACTAAACTTGATTCGGTTGTTCAACTCCTGGGCCTAGGTCACATGACAGTGTGAACAATGACATTTGCCCATTAGCGCCCCCTACAGGCTGAGTAAAGGTTTACATGGGGATACAGGTATTTAGGTTTTATGTTGTTTGATCTCATATTTGACCCACATAACAAACACAAAAACTCACCAAACTTTGCCACAAGTTTTTTTCAGGCATAAAGTGTATTATTTTGGTGTTCTTTGGGATGAGGCAAAGAAATTGAAATTGTAGGGGCGCTATTGTACAACATTAAATGCCACCATTTGCACATACAAGGTCCGATTTGCACAAAATTTGTATTGACAGTCCAACTCTTGGGTTTGAGTAAACTGAAAGTGTAAATCATGAAAATGCATTATAGCGCCCCCTACAGACTGATTCAAGTGTTACATGGGGAAATTGAGGTATATCTTTTGAATAGAGAAACACAATCACTAATCATAGAAAGTAAAATTACACAGTGTCGCTCCCATCAGGGGGGTAGGAAAATGGCGCGTCAGCGCCACCTCCTTTGCGCGGTGCGGCGAGGGCCGTTAGATGCCGCTTGCGGCTTTAATTAGGCCCGAGCCCCAACCGGGGTAAGGGCCTATTGCTTTTCCAACGAGTAATGCCTGGGCGAAGCCCAGGCATTACTCGTTGAACTGTTTTAAGTCACAATCTCCGGGCGCAGCCCGGAGATTGTGACCTGCACGCGACGGCACGTGCCCAAGCACTGATAAATCCGTGCCGGAGGCACGGAATGGCTTTGTTCCTGCTCTAGTACACAGTGAAATGATTGAAGTCCTATTAAAGGGGGGTTCCTTCAACTGTTTTACGGACGAATGTCCGGGCGAAGCCCGGACATTCGTCCCCCAAGCCCGACGGCGCGTGCCCAGACACTGACAAAACAGTGCCGGAGGCACTGAATGGCTTTGCTCCTGCTGTAGTATACAGTGTAATGAATGGGGTCCTATGGGGGGGGTGGGTGACCTCATGATGGCGAGGTGATTGACGAGCGCGTCAGCGCTCGTCAATCACCGAGAACCCAATAGTTGCGTTCGTCTGGTCGTTCGCTTTAAAACGACGTATCATTTGTATTACTATGGAAACCTATATTGTTTTTGCTCAAAGTTTTAAAAAAAATTCCTTATTATTATTATTTCTTTCTTTCTTTCTTTCTTTCTTTTTTCTTCTGCGCTTTGAACCTTAATTTGACCCCCTGAACATTGATGAAAAGTTGTGAAATTTTGCCCAAAATTCAGAACCGGTGAAAAATTAATTTTTTTGGTGTTTATTTTTATGGGACAAAAAAAATGTCAGAATAGCGCCCCCTACAAAAGTCAGTTTACATTGCGCCTATGGGAGGGGGTCGAAAGTCAAGTTTGTCGTAGAGCCACAAAATTCGGTACACATGTTCCTCAGGTCAAGACATGAAAAAAAAGTTATTATGGCTCCGCCCCCTGACAAACAGGAAGCTTATTAATTTAATTGGAAAATGGAAAAATGAAAATTGATCTTTTTCACACATGTCGGCTGGAAATTATCTCCTCCTCGGCCGCTTCACCGATTTGTCTCAAAATCGCTCCACATGGTCTAAACCCATGTCCCATCTATTATTGAATATAGAATTCCGATCAGTTAAACGTTGTCCGAGCAGCGGAGCGGCAAAATGTGACATTTTTTTCCCAATTTTTGACAAAAGTAAATTTGCTCCCGTTTGCACAAACCAAACCGGATTTGCACCAAATTTTAATCCATTGTTCAGCTCCAGGGTCTAGGTCATTTGAAAGTTGAAATATTGAAATTGGCTCATTAGCGCCCCCTACAGACTATGTTAAAGTTTTACATGGGCTTTTTAAAACTTAGTTTTGTCAAAATGTTTGAAATTTTGCACATAATTCTGTTTCGTCATCTGGATTCAAAAAGTCAATGACAACATATGGTTATTTTTTACCCTGTTGCCGTGGCGACCACAAACACTCCCCTGTCTGTGTTTATGGGAAAATCGTTAAATCTCTTAAAAGTACACCTCGCTCAAACATCAAACCAGCCGCGGCCGTTTCACTAATTATTCTGAAAATCGCTACACATCGTCTCAACACATGGACCATCAATAGTTGCATATAGAGTTTTAATTAGTCAAACGGTCTGAGCGTGACAGACCCCCAAAGTGTGGTTATTTTCATAGAGAGGTGTGAAGTTCTCATGTTATCCAATGGAGACTGTGTGGACACACTCACAGATTGTATGTGCAAACAGGAGCACATTCACAAACTCTGATTTGCACTAAACTTGACTCGGTTGTTCAACTCCTGGGCCTAGGTCACATGACAGTGTGAACAATGACATTGGCCCATTATCGCCCCCTACAGCCTGAGAGTTTACATGGGATACAGGTGCCACAAGTTTTTTTAGGCATGGTTTTCTTTGATACAGGTATTGCACATAAAAAGTCCGTTTTGCACAAAATTTGAATTGATTGTCAATTCTTCGGTTTTAGTGTTTAAAGACAAATTGCAGATATAGCGCCCCCTTGAGTCAAGTATTACAATGGGGAGAATCAAGTTAACCGTTTTTCAATAGACACACACAATCACTAATCATAGGCATTCAAAATGCACCAGTGTCCCGCTCCCTCATCAGGGGGGTAGGAAAATGGCGCGTCAGCGCCACCCTCCTTTGCGCGGTGCGGCGAGGGCCGTATAGATGCCGCTTGCGGCTTTAACTTTATTTTGTTTTTCTTAACAATTAAGATGGTATGGTTAATTATCCAGTGTAATCCAAGTATCGAGTCTCTCCCTCGGACACTCTCCCAACAAAAACCGCCCCCCCTCTCAGAAAATAGTTCCGACGTCCATGCCAGAGAGACAACAGAGAGAGAGAGACCAGAGAGAGGACACCAGAGAGAGGAGACACCAGAGAGAGAGAGACCAGAGAGAGAGATCAGGAGAGAGACTAAGAGAGGACCACAGAGTGTGTGACCAATAAGAGAGAACAGACCAGAGATAAGTAGCAACAAGAAAAAGAGACCAAGATACAGACCAGAGATACAGACCAGAGATACAGACTCAGAGAGACCAAAGTCCCTCTCTCTCTCTCAATCTCCTCAACTTTTGGCTCATGGAAAATGCCTACTATTACACATTTTTTTTTTTTTTATGGGGAGACAAAGCAGACCCACAAGTGCTAATAAATCATATCCAAGTTTATGTCTTATTCAGAGACAAAACGTATGTTTTCTCTGACAGAAACTGAAGACACACTCAGGGCCCGCGGGTCAGGATTAACTGTGTGATTATGAAACAAATTAACGTTTGTGTAATTCTGGAGTCCCTGCAGAGTCGACAATTCTCCCTGTCCAAGCCTTGTCCAATTTCACTTTTAGAATGTTGAAAAGAATTATGGTTTTGGAGTTTTAGAAATTTGCCTATCTGACGTTCTTTGGCCTTCTTGTGATGGTTCAGTTGGGCAGTTTCCGTAAACGTCCAAATCCTCTGAAAAAACTCTGGTGAGACTGCCAATTCCAGTTTGTGCTTAAGGCCCTCTATCTCGTCCTTTAGGTTTATAATCTCTATGTTAAGTCGTCGAATTCTTAAATTGAGAATCTTCATACAGTAGTTTTGTTGTATTTTTCTTGCCAACTGGCCTGTTTCTAATGCTTTTAGGGCGGCACGGTGGCTGAGTGGATAGCACTCTCGCCTCTCAGCAAGAAGGTCCTGGGTTCGAATCCCGGTCGGACCAGGGCCTTTCTGAGTGGAGTTTGCATGTTCTCCCCGTGTCTGCGTAGGTTTCCTCCGGGTACTCCGGTTTCCCCTACCACTAAAAATATGTCCAATAGTTCTGGCATGCGCCTCCTGTACTGGCGACCCCGCTCCCATCTCTGTGTGGAGTGAGAGACAAATGCCCAAAATTAACAATTGTAAACCGCTTTGAGACTCAGATCTGCAGTGAAAAGGCGGTATATAAATAAAAACTTACTAACTTACTTACTTACTTTTTGCTTTAAACATTTTGGGATAAGTTTACTTAAAGATGTTCTTACTAAAGGCCTAAATTTTGCAATAACCCCAAAAGATATTCCTACAATTGAATACATCACAGCAGCAGAAGCAGCCATTAGAAACAACAAACTAACTGAGAGTGAGGCAGGGGCCCTCAGACTGAGAGTCTCTGCCACACTCAAAAGTGCGAAGCCCCCACAATCCAATGTCTCATTAGATGAGCAAAAAGCATTATTGGCATTACAAAAGGATGAGAATATAACTATTTTACCAGCTGACAAAGGCAGATGCACAGTTATCCTCAACAGCTCAGACTATGAGGCCAAAGTTAATCAGTTACTCGTGGACACCAACACGTACCAGCCATTGAAGAGGGACCCTACCAGTGGGTTTAGGAAAAAGATTATAGACTTCCTTCAGAACTTAATGAAAGAGGGCATTATTGATAAACCACTATATTACAAACTTTACCCAGGAGACACCATCCCCAGTATTTATGGCCTCCCAAAAATACACAAACAAAACTTTCCACTTCGGCCTATTGTATGTAGCATAGACTCTATCACCTACAACCTGGCTAAACACCTCAAAACCATTCTGGCTCCTTTGGTGGGTAACACCCACCATCACATAGAAAACACAAAAGAATTTGTAAATAAAATCAAACACCTCCAGTTTGACTCAGATGAGACAATGGTCTCGTTTGATGTGACATCGCTTTTTACGTCGGTCCCTATTACAGAGGCGGTGGAGGCTGTAAGAGAAAGCCTACAGAAAGACGCCACACTAGGGGAGAGAACGAAACTAACAGCTGACCACATCTGTGAAATACTTGAAATGTGTCTTAACACCACGTATTTCCAATTTAGAGGCACCTTCTTTAGACAGATTCATGGCTGTGCGATGGGCTCCCCAGTCTCTCCTATAGTGGCCAATCTGTATATGGAGAAACTGGAGGAACAAGCCCTGGGCTCGTACCAAGGGACAGCGCCAAGCCATTGGTTTCGATATGTAGACGATACATGGGTTAAGTTAAAGAAACAGGAAGTGGAACCATTTTCAGCACACATTAACTCGGTGGACCCGTTTATAAATTTCACTCGCGAGGATGCTAAGGAGAGTGAACTCGCCTTTCTAGATTGTAAGGTCATCATACTGGAGAACGGACAATTAGAGACTGAGGTCTTCAGAAAGTCCACTCACACTGACCAGTACTTGGCCTTTGATTCGAATCATCCGCTACAACACAAACTCGGGGTCATTAGAACGCTTCAACACCGAGCCCACCAGGTCCCCACTAGCTCGGAGGGAAAGAACAGAGAAACCAAACATGTTCAGAGAGCACTTTCCAGATGTGGCTACCCCAAGTGGTCTTTTACTAAAGCCCAAAGGACGAGAAAGGCCAGAGACACAGTCCTACAGACAGAAGAAAGTAGGAGGAGAGGGGTGTCCTTACCGTATGTGGCGGGAGTTTCAGAGAAACTACAAAGAATCTTTAGGCAACACAAAATCCCTGTGTATTTCAAACCTTTCAACACGTTAAGACAGAAATTAGTGCATCCCAAAGACAAAACACCCAGACACAAACAGAGCAATGCGGTGTATTCAATTAAATGTAGTGAAGAGGAGTGCACTGACCACTATATTGGAGAAACCAAACAAACTCTACAGAAACGACTTTACCAACATCGTAGAGAAAACTCTAGTGGGCCACAGTCGGCTGTTCATCTCCACCTGAAGGCCTCCAACCACACGGTGGATGACACAGAGGTTAAAATTCTGGCTCGGGAGAAGAATTGGTTTGAGAGAGGAGTGAAAGAAGCCATTTTTGTGAGGAAACAAAAACCTTCTCTTAACAGAGGAGGAGGGTTAAGATTTGTTTTGCCTCGCATCTATGACGACATCCTAAAAACAACGCCCTAACTTGGGACAAGGTCAGTGACATGCTAATGAGTTAGGAGGGGTGAGACCTGCACTCCACTTGAGCATCCCAGCAGACAATAGGTCTGTGACATGCTAAGGAGTTAGGGTCGTTAGCCTCAGCAGGGTCGTTAGACCTGCTCCCTTCTACATCAAGCAGACCTGAGATTGTTTACGAGTTAGTATCAGGGTTAGGGTGTGGCTTACCACACCCATAGGTTATAAATCTCCAACGCGCGGTCCGAGAATTCATTCCCTGAAGAAGTCCCCAGGTTGAGGACGAAACGTCGGGAAAACTTGCTAAGAAGTACAGATGATGGGTGAGAAACCTTCCTTTGCTTTGACTAATCCCTGTACGACTGAGGGCTTACACAAACTTACCACTGGGACAATCCAAAATTCTCTCTTGGAATGAAAAATGTGTCGCAACAGCACTTGAAATACTTGTTCCATTGACATTTTTTCTGTATTCTTTTCAGCATATTTTAATAATGGCCTTGACTTCAGAACATACTGTTTGAGCGAATCCATCTTCATCGTACATACAAGCCTTCCCTCTCAAACTGACACACATACATGCATATTTATGAAGGTTGTGTGTGTGTGTTTGCAGGTGGAGCTGGTGCAGATGGTGGTGGACGGTGTCAACTACTTGATCGAATGTGAGAAGCGGCTGGAGAGAGGCCAAGACATAAAGATCCCGGCTCCACTCCCTCAGTTCAGGAAGTGATCCGGGATTAGGACTCCAACAGTTCTCTGGAAAGTGCTGGTGCTTGTAGGTCGTAGTGCAACGAAAAGTGATCTGAAACTCATTAACTCAGACCAGTGCATTTTGTCAGCTTTGTCATAGGTTTTATCAGTGTCATATTTATCACAGGCTAAAAGTGAATGCAAATGTACTAAAATAAATGCCTTCTTCTTGACTTTTTTTTTGTCAAATTGGTGGTTGCACTGTGTATACACTTTTTAATCAAATGAGACCGCTTTTAAACGCCTGAACCAAACATTTCAGTTCAATCTGAAAGAACTCAAAAGATTGCATTAGAATTGTTTGCATTGTCATGTTTACGCAAATATATTGTAGCTGCATGATTAAACAAAGAGGCACTAATATATTTATTGCATTTTGTACATATTCATCATGATTTGGCAATTAGACCCTGGCAGAAATACTGCATGGATGGAGTTTAATATAGATTATAAATTATATAAAGTGCTAAACTCTGGTGATGAAGGAGCTGAGCCGATAACATGATCCTCCACTGAAGAGGCGGTGACAGGGAGGAGGTGGGTTGCTGCACGAAGAGCAGCTTGATGCAGCAGAGGACTGAGAGGCTCTGTTTAAATGCAGCCATGAAGTGATACTGAGGACTCCATATGGACAGGAGCCCTCCGTCTGAGTTTCTACTGCATTTTATGTTGTTTATGTTCTCTACTAATTGACACTTGGGTTAGTGTAACTTTACACATTGTTTCCCATCAACAACAGACCTGGAGTAATAATAATATCAGGAACTTCTGGCACAAAGATGTAACTACAACCCTTCTGTCTGAAGGTAAATGTTGCAAACACATCGGTAAACACCAAGTCTCGGTGATCCAAGATGGCGTACTATTCAAATCAATGGCTTCAGTAGTTTACTGTACATTGAGTTTAATGGGAAACATTTCTGGGTAGCCCACATGAATTTAGTCTTGTTTATTCTGTAGGTCGACAGTGGCTCAGTTGGTAGAGCATTGGCCTTTGAGCCTGAAGGTTGTGTGTTTGATCCCACCACGAGACCTACTTCACGTCTCCCACTGGTGACAGCTGTCGTTGTGTCCTTGGCCAAGACACTTAACCCCACTTTGCCTGAAGCCCCCACTGCAAGATGAAGGCTACTGTGGACTCACCACCTGCAGGAGGATCAGTGAGGGGCAGATGCCATGTGTACTGGGTGGCATCTCTGACAGCCACCCCCCGACCCAGAAATAGACCAAGGAGTAGAGAATGGATGGATGGATGGATAATCTGCAGTACCACGAGAATCCCCCCGAGCACATAGGTCCTTCAGCTCCAAGCTAGTAATACCCAGTGGGGGCGGGTCCCGGCTCAAAAGTGGCCAAAATGACGTGCGCTGACATGCTTGCAATACCACCCCGGGGTGGACCCAGAAGTAGAAATAGACCTCTCGACGTTTTAGACCTCTCGCAAACGTCTTTACAGGATGGTCCAAAAGCTGGCTCTTGGCCCAAAGCTCCGTTCCACATGTGTGTCAATGTCTCTCGTTCAAATGAATGGAGCTTGCGCCGGCTGACAATTTTCTTGTGGGCGGGACCACTCGCGGCCATTTTGGATTGCTCCAGTAGAGCACAATTGTTGGCCCATTAGTTACAACGACAGAGATAGGCGTGACTACGTCCGTTAATTTTTACAGTCTATGGTAATACCCTATCCAGATATTATAATAGATTCATGGAAAATACACATCACAGTAAAACATTTGCATTCTCGTAAGAAAGAGCCTTATGAATCGGTATTTGAGCTGAGTTACTTTCATTTTAACTTTTCTGTCTGAAAAAACCAAAGCTAAAGGTGTGCCCAAAAACTAGTGAAATATCCGAAGAGTTTAGTCAGCTATTGCAGCAAGTTACTTATACTAATACTACTACAAAATACTAGACTAAAATGTTGTCGTTTGAACGTTGTATACCCAGCTTTAAAGAAAACCAAAAATCAAAACAGAGCAGAAAATGCAAATGAAAACTGCCATTGACTAAGACGAGCTTTTGATACATTTATTTTATTCAGACTGCACGGGGCAGACTTTTTGAAAATGAACTTTAACTGAATCATACAGTCACAAATGAAGACTGAACCATGGCATCTGTCCGTCTGTTCGCTGAAAACGCCGAGGTCTTATTAACCAGGACATTTCCGTTGTTTATCCCACCATTGAATGGACGGATGGGAGACTGGAGTGACATTCAGAGCTCAGTCTGCTTTATCTGATTTAATCCAGCGCCCGGTGGAAATCTCATTAACGCCAGACACCAGTGAGGGCAGGCAGAGGTGGCTGTGGGCCGTGAACGCACCAACACTATTCACTTTACACAGTTTTAATCACAGGTGGTCACTAACCTAGTACTAGAACTAGGGGATTTGGGGCAGTGTTTTTCCTTGCAGATGCAGGAGGGTCTAAGGACAGTGGTGATGATCCAGGAAACTCAAAATTAACCCACTGGGCGCCACGGTTGGCAATATTGTACTGTTTGAAAAGACTGATTGTGTCAAGCAAGATGTCAAAATATATTCAAACTTCCTGCCATGCAATGCTTTGCACTGTTTTACCTTTTCCCTGACCTTTTAGTATGGTATAATGTGAGTTCTGTTTGTATGTGCATGTCCTAGTGATCTGTATGTCTGTCAGGAAAAAATATATACATCATGAAAATCCACAATTGTCACCATCATATGAAGTCATAATTTGTCATTTAGATGGGTACATTTCATTTCTACATACACTTTAGGCCATCCTTATCGTTTGTCTAATTTACATCGTATCACTTTTAAGTTATTAAGAAATTAAGATGTCAAAATTGAGCCTCTTAGGAAAAACCTCTGGAGCCTAAAGGGTTAAAACAACATTTATCATTTATGGACATTGGTCTCTGCCCCTTATGGACCAATGGATCTATGTGTTTCTACCGTTGCATTTATTGAGTTCGAACTGTTTTGATTCTCTGATCTGTGTTGGCAAATTCATCTTCATTTTGTAAAGTCCTCAGAGATAACTACTGCTGTCATTTAGGGATATACAATAACACTTTGAATTGTGTTTAATTGAACTCCCAGAGCAGTCAAAGTGACGGCTTTTACTCTGGGATGTGTAGTAATTCCTGGAACAAGGACGAGGCCACGCAATGCAGAAACTTCCCATCCGTGACCACAATAGACTGTAAAGTAGGAGTTTTAGTCCGAAAAGAAAATTTATATTTGTGTGGCACATTTCAAATCATTCAAAACGTCCTTGTTTTTACTTTTACCCCAAAACAGTTTTGTTAATAAATTGCGCTATATAGATCACATATGGATCAAAAGTATGACAAAAATACACGATACAATCACTGATTCAGACTCTGATGCAGTAAAACCACCTTGGAATACATGTGCAAAAGTCCCCCAGTATGCACCAGACAAGTACATACAATCAAATACACTAAAAAGTACTGGAAACAATCGTGACTGTGAAATCAATGAACGAGCACCGTGCCAACACAAGTGCGGGATCCTCACACTGCTTTGTTAAAAAATAAAAAATACTAGTTAAAACACATGCGTTTTATATGTAAATTCCAAATTGGCTCTATTCCATTTCCACAACCCTCTCTTTAGGCTTTGACTGTATAAATACATATAATCAAATCGAGCATGGCTGTTAACATGGCAGAATATAGAGTCGGTCTCTTCCAATGTATGATTAGTTCTGATTTTCTTGCCTCAGGTCATTTGCTAATAATAAAAATATGAGGCGGATTACACGAGCCGCTGAATATCAAAGTGACGTACGCAGAGATGCAGAGTGACAGGACGCGAATGTTGTCGGCGTTTATAAATACATATGAAATACACATACAATTAAAAACAAACTGGAAATGTGTCATTTGAGGCGATGCAGTGCTGTACAGTTCCTGCAGAGGGCGGTATTTCACATCTTCTCAGTCACGTCTCGGTCTCTACTGCAGGAGTGATCGGAAAAAGGTTTTGTTGGACTTACAGGGGAAATGTGTTCTCTGCAGAGGTGGAAGGAGTAAAAGTGAAGCAACAAAACAATAAAAAGTGTTAATTAAAATAAATATCTTTGGCTCAAACGTTCTAGTTGTTAAAAGAAGATTTCTGTAGTTTTAAGATTCATTATTGAAATGACAGAATATCACTTTTATGACTATACAATTTGAGCAAAATCTAGCATGGTAGGTTTTCATGCTCGGTCTGAGGAAGATTTCTAGATATAAAAAAAATAAATCAAAATCAGTTTTCCTTGTGTATGAATTGTGCTTTACAAATAAACCTTTTCCTTCTGTGGGAACAGGTTTGGACAGGTGTGTGTGTGTGTGTGTGTGTATATATATATATATGTGTGTCTGTATGTGTGTGTGTGTATATATGTGTGTCTGTATGTGTGTATGTGTGTGTGTATATATGTGTGTATATGTGTATATGTGTGTCTGTATGTTTGTATGTTTGTGTGTGTGTGTGTGTGTGTATATATGTGTCGGTCTGTATGTGTATGTATCAGTATGTGTGTGTTAGATTCATGTTTGTGTGTATGTGGCTAAAGTGGTAGTAGTTTGCCACCACAGAATGAATGAATAATGCTGTAAAAAATCACAAATTATTCCTGAAGCATTATTTTTAAAGTGACCAATAACATTTCATTTCAAATAAATAAATAATTTGAAAAACTTCCAGAGTTCCCCATCCCGAGTTCACACGGGATCAAAACTATAGTCAGGACAAACATTAGAGATCAGTTGCTCTTCAAGGATCCGGAAAAACATTTCAGAGTGCCTCGGATCTTTTTCCTCTTCGTTCTCTTTTTATAAATACTATTTTAATACCTGGGGTTTCAGATTTATGCAACTAAAATCTGTTACAATCTTCCTGAAAGTGTGAGACAGGCTTCTATTCTGACAATGTTCAAATCCAGGTTAAAAACAGGTCATTTTTAGTTCTTTTGAATGTACTGGGATCATGTCTGAGTTGCCTTTTGTATGAACTGTGCTATACAATTAAACTTGCCCTTTTGTATCACATGCATCTCGTGATTCTGCAAAAAACTTGAATGCTTTTAGACTTGAATTATAGGATGAATTTATCTTGATTTTAGCACATTTTGCTGTCCTTAATACATAATGTTCTCTCTTGGAATGAGAAAAAATCAAACAGCCCTTTAAACAGCCATGTGTGTGTTGTAAAACTGTCAAAATGTACGTGTATCATTTTTAAAAACACCACTACTTGAAAACCTCACAACCACAAGTCACTAATGCGCTAACAATGTGTTGATAGTTGTGATTACAGGCGAGTGCGGGACATGAGAAACGGTTTTGTGGAGAGACCGTAGTAAAAACAAGTGTTGTGCAATGTGCGTTTTTGTGTTTCTCTGCAGCGTGTCCTCACTCAGGTCATTCCCATCCTTCACAAAACACGATACATACAGTGTCCAGAAGTAAATGACGTAAATCTCTAGAGAATATTTGTCTAATTTACATCCTGATCACACACACACACACCCACACACACACACATGCACGCACACATGCATGCACACACAGGACCACACTGAGCTGTTGAAGTATTGTTGGCAGCCGATAAGGAACTTCTCATAAACACAAATGAGGTCATAATGAATAATGGTTTTTAACTGTGTGTTTGCGGTGGAATCAGTTGGAGATAAATCTTAAATAAACATTATTTCAATAGACGACAAGATAAAATAAAAATCTAATCTTTCGGCTTTTATAGCAAATCCATCCTGACGTTTGCAGCTTTTGATTCGTTTACAATCAGAGCAAACAAATAATAAAAACGTCATAAGCTGAAGTGACTCTTGGTGAATTTTGTCTCAATATATGCTGATTTTATATGCTGACAGCTTTTTACCCATGCTACAGTGTGTTATTTTGTTGCTCTACCCATGCTAATACCATGGAAAAAGACGCACAAATGAAGACATCCCCCTGGCCCTTCTGTCCAAATGCGCCTTTTCCAATTTTGGTTCACTTTGACGAATCCTCAAACTCTTGCCTTTTGGCATGTTTTGGGTTTTTCTCCAGTCAACTTAACCCTTTAATGGTTTCCTCGACCGTTTGGTGAATCACATTTGGAGTCAATAGATTGGAACTCAAATCTACCTCTTTGGGGAATCTCACTTGGTTTTAGGTACTTTTACCATCAGACTGCCATTTGGTAAAGGCCTATTATCAAAAGAAAAACATCCAAAATGACATTGCTTTTGTGAAGGAGTCAAAGGTAAAGGGTTAACACTAGGGTGAACCACAGCACAGAGACTGCTCTTTTAAAGATTTTAAATGATTTTAGACTAAGTTATGATTCTAAATAGGTGACCGCATTGGTTCTACTGGATCTAAGCGCTGCCCAGTAGACCACACCATTCTTTTATCCCGCCTGAACCACCTTGGTCTCTCTGGTGCGGTCCGCAAATGGTTCACTTCTTATTTAACAGACAGATCCTTCATGGTAAGTTTGGATACCTGCTCCTCTCAGGTCCATAAAATCACATGTGGTGTGCCCCAGGGTTCCATTTTAGGTCCAGTCCTTTTTAACCTGTACATGCTCCCTCTTGGCGGTGTCATCAGGAGACATGGAATTAACTTCCACAGTTATGCAGATGATACACAGCTGTACATCTCCATGTCTCCTGACGACACCAGGCCAATGGATGCTCTTTTTAACTGCATTTTAGACCTGAAATCCTGGATGGCAGAAAACTTTCTCCAGCTCAACCAGGACAAAACTGATGTTTTAGTCATCGGTCCTGAGGCCCAGAGAGAGAAACTTTTACCGAAACTCCAATCACACTCTTTTAATCCATCATCACAAGTGAGAAACCTGGGCGTAATCTTTGACTCTGAGCTGACTTTTATTCCTCACATCAAGAACATCACAAAAATAGGTTTTTATCATTTAAAGAACATCGCCAGAGTCCGCCCCATTCTCTCTCGGGAGACGCTGATGCATGCTTTTATCACCAGTCGCATTGACTACTGTAATGCCCTGCTCTCTGGTCTTCCCAAAAAGAACATTTCAGGTTTACAATTACTCCAAAACTCGGCCGCACGTGTCCTGACTAAGACCAGGGGGCGGGACCACATTACACCGGTTTTAAAATCGCTGCATTGGCTCCCCGTGTGTTTCAGGATCAATTTTAAGGTTCTTTTAATGGTTTTTAAATGTCTTAATGGTCTTGGGCCTTCTTATCTTTCAGAGCTGCTTTTATCCTATGAGCCTTCCCGGCCCCTGCGCTCCTCCGGCAGCAGACTCCTAACTATCCCCAAAGTCAGGACACACACTCACGGCGAGGCATCTTTCCAGCACTACGGCCCCCGTCTCTGGAACAGTCTGCCGGAGGAGCTCAGGGCCGTAGAGAACATTCATATTTTTAAGAGTAGGCTCAAGACACACCTTTTTAGAGTAGCTTTTGATTAGTTTTTACTATTTCATTTTATATATTCTATTTATCTTCTATTATTTATTATATTGCTATTCATTCATTTATTCATTTATTCATATATTGTGTGATAGTTCCTTTTAGTTTCACATTTTAGTGTTTTACTTATAGTATTGTTATTGTATTGTTTTTAGTGTACCCATTGTTTCCTCTGGAGGAGCCCTCTGCACTGGGAGCGGTGGTCGGTGTGGCTGCGGGGGTCAGACTCTTGGGCCTGGTGGGGGCCTGGGGCCTCGGTTTCGGGTCTCCTCTAGATCCTGTGTCGTCCCCTGTGGCTACGGGCGGCTCTCTGCTCCTGGTGCAGACAGCTCCTTGGATGACGCTTTTTCAGCTGGTTGCATCTGAACCCTGCCAAGTCTCTCATCATTATTTTACTGTTTTACTGGTACGTGCGTGTGTGTGTGTGTGTATGAGTGTGTGTGTGTGTGTGTGTCAGAGAGTGTTCATGAGAGCGTGTGTGTGTTTGTCTGTGGTTTGGGGTGGGTCTGTTGGGTGGTCGGGGCGAGGGGTCATGGGCCGGCGGGATTGTTTTTAACCAAACTGTAAAGCACTTTGTGTTGCATCTTTTGTATGAAAAGCGCTTTATAAATAAAATTTGATTGATTGATTGATTGAACACTGCTACATCCTGCATAAAAGTTATATTTTTAACCTCTAACATGAGTGATTTTATCTATGCCAATGTGACATGTACATTTCTCCACTGAGACCATTCAAGTTGATCTTATCTTGTCTTTCATGGCGTGGGATGACAAATGTGTATACTCTGACAGTATTCAAATCAAGGTTGAAGACGGTTATGCACTGTGGTTATTTGTTATTTTAACCCCTTGTATGATTTTCATGTTTTAATGTTTTTTAATCACCTGTGTTGAGGATTTGTCCCTTGTGTGATGTGGACTGTGTAGGGAGAGCGCCCTATGAATAAAGATTGATAGATGGCGTGATGATGGGACCCCTGAATCCGGGCTCTTTCCTCTGCACCTGTGGACCGGTCTCCCCCCTCCCACTCCTCGGTCCTGCACCACACAGTCTCAGTCCTCGTTCTGCAGTCTGAGTCCTGGACCTTCTGCCTGTCTGTCCTTGAGAGCAGATCCCTCTCTTCATGTGGGTCTCCCTGAAGTTTCCCACTTTTTTCCCACTGTTTATTATTTTTTCTCTCTGGATGCAGGAGGGTCTTAGGACAGTGGTGATGATCCAGGACATTTAAGGACATTACTGTATGAACATTGGTCATCTCCCTGTGGACCAATGGCTCCTATGTGTTTGTTATGATTGCGTTTCCTTGTGTTTTATTCTCTGATCCGTTGTGGCCAAATCCACAATCCTTTGTAAAGTCCTCCGAGACGACTGCGGTTGTGATTAAGGGCTATAGAAAAATAATAAGAATTTAATTTTTAACCACATGACATCTTTGTGTGATCTCATGTTCCCTGAAATAGAGATATCAATGAGAGAGAGAGACCAGAGGAAAAGAGAGAGAGAGAGAGAGAGAGAGAGAGAGAGGCCAGAGAGAGGCCAGAGGGAAAAAGAGAGAGAGAGGCCAGAGAGAGAGAGAGACCAGAGAGAGAGAGAGAGAGACCAGAGAAAGACCAGAGAAAGACCAGAGAGAGACCAGAGAGAGAGGCCAGAGAGAGGCCAGAGAGAGAGACCAGAGAGAGAGACTAGCGAGAGACCAGAGAGAGAGACTAGAGAGAGACCAGAGAGAGAGAAAGAGAGAGAGACTAGAGAGAGACCAGAGATAAACCAGGTAGAAACCAGAGAGAGCGACCAGCAAAAGAGACCAGAGAGAGATGTCGGAGAGAGAGAGAGAGAGAGACCAGGCTTGCTTAAGACAGAGATGCAGAGATAGATTCAATCAAAACAAACCCAAATAAACATGAACTTTTCCTAATTCAACCCATTCACACGTACTCTCATGTTGTGTAATCGTCTTCTGATGGCCTCCCAACAAATGTCATTTTCGGAAAAGACATCCGCTGGTTAATAGAATCATTGCGCTCGAGTAGGTTTGAGATTAATTCCATGTAAAGAGGAGATCAAAAGCAAAACACGGCTAGAAAGATGTCGGGCAGAATAAGCGCGCTGAGGCTGTCGCCGTAATCCAATTAAGAGCTGGAGAATGGAGCAGAAAGGGGCCAGAGCAATAGTGAACGATCATCCCCAGCGTTTAAAATGACGTTTAAAATGACGTTTAAAAGTATTAGCGCATATTTTTAGAGCCGTTGGAACTGATGGGAACATGACTAAAGAAGCAATGCGTGCGTCACTGTGAGAGAAATGCGTACAGTATGTCCAGTGTTTCTCAATTCAAGTCAATCCGTCAACTCAGATCAGAGAATCAAACAGTTCAGACACAAGAAATTAAATTATAGATACAAACACATTGATCCTGAGGCAGCTGTCCAGTACCGGCAGGCCAAGCGTGCCGCGGCCCGGGCTGTTGCAGAGGCAAAAACCCGGGACTGGGAGGAGTTCGGAGAGTCCATGGAGCATGACTATCGGTCGGCCTCGAAGAGATTCTGGCAAACTGTCCGGCGCCTCAGGAGGGGGAAGCAGTTCTTTGCCAACACCGTGTACGGTGCGGGGGGTGAGCTGCTGACCTCGACCGGGGATATTGTCGGACGGTGGAAGGAATACTTCGAGGTTCTCCTCAATCCCCCCGTCACGTCCTCCGCTCCGGAGGCAGAGGCTGAGGATGTTGGGGCGGATACTTCTGTCACCCTGGCAGAGGTCACCAAGGTGGTTGGCAGCCTCCTTGGTGGCAAGGCGCCGGGAGTGGATGAGATCCGTCCTGACTATCTAAAGTCTCTGGATGTTGTAGGACTGTCTTGGCTGACACGTCTCTGCAACATCGCGTGGCGATCGGGGGCGGTGCCAATGGAGTGGCAGACAGGGGTGGTGGTTCCTCTCTACAAGAAGGGGGACCGGAGGGTGTGTTCCAATTATCGTGGGATCACACTCCTCAGCCTCCCTGGTAAGGTTTACTCCAAGGTACTGGAGAGGAGGTTACGGCCGATGGTCGAATCTCGGATTCAGGAGGAGCAGTGTGGTTTTCGTCCCGGCCGTGGAACACTGGACCAGCTCTACACTCTCCATCGGATACTCGAGGGTTCATGGGAGTTCGCCCAACCTGTCCACCTTTGTGGATTTGGAGAAGGCGTTCGACCGTGTTCCCCGGGGTGTCCTTTGGGGGGTCCTCCGTGAGTACGGGGTCCGGGGTCCTCTGCTGAGGGCCGTCCGGTCCCTGTATGACCGGAGCCAGAGCTGCGTGCGCATTGCCGGCAGTAAGTCAGACCTGTTCCCTGTGCACGTTGGCCTACGCCAGGGCTGCCCTTTGTCACCGGTTCTGTTCACTGTATTCATGGACAGAATTTCTAGGCGCAGCCAAGGGTCGGAGGGGGTCCGGTTCGGGGACCACAGGATTTCATCTCTGCTGTTTGCAGACGATGTTGTCCTGTTGGCTCCAACGAACCAGGACCTACAACATGCACTGGGACGGTTTGCAGCCGAGTGTGAAGCGGCTGGGATGAGAATCAGCACCTCCAAATCTGAGGCCATGGTGCTCGACCGGAAAAAGGTGCCCTGCCCTCTTCAGGTGGGTGGAGAGGCCCTTCCTCAAGTGGAGGAGTTCAAGTATCTCGGGGTCTTGTTCACGAGTGAGGGAAGGATGGAGCGTGAGATTGACAGGCGGATCGGTGCAGCGTGCGCAGTGATGCGGTCGCTGTATCGGACCGTTGTGGTGAAGAGGGAGCTGAGCCGAAAGGCAAAGCTCTCAATTTACCGGTCAATCTTCGTTCCCTCCCTCACCTATGGTCATGAGCTTTGGGTAATGACCGAAAGAACAAGATCGCGGATACAAGCGGTCGAAATGAGCTTCCTCCGCAGAGTGGCTGGGCGCTCCCTTAGAGATAGGGTGAGGAGCTCAGTCACACGGGAGGAGCTCGGAGTAGAGCCGCTGCTACTCCACGTCGAGAGGAACCAGTTGAGGTGGCTCGGGCATCTGTTCCGGATGCCTCCTGGACGCCTCCCTGGGGAGGTGTTCCGGGCACGTCCCACCGGGAGGAGGCCCCGGGGAAGACCCAGGACACGCTGGAGGGACTATGTCTCTCAGCTGGCCTGGGAACGCCTTGGAGTCCCCCCGGACGAGCTGGAGGAGGTGTGTGTGGATAGGGAAGTCTGGAGGTCTCTGCTTAGACTGCTGCCCCCGCGACCCGGCAACGGATGAAGCGGAAGAAAATGGATGGATGGATAAAAACACATTGGGATTGGTCCATAAAAGGTAGATGACCGATGTCTATAAATGTCACGAGATGGAAAGGAGGAGGACCCAAAAATGCAACAAATTCATAGCAAGGAACCAGGGACAGGACAGACATGGACAGAACTTGACAATACAACGGACCAGCAACAAAGGGAGAGGAGCACATGGTACATATAGACATAGACACTTCAGGACTGGGCAGACCATCAAGAACAGGGGAACAGGACAGGAGTCAAACTGAAATGAAACCACAGCAAATCAATGTCAAAATAAAACCCAATACAGAAATAAAATTACACCATGACAATAATGTTGATAAATGTCCATGAATGTTGAGAGTCCTGGATCATCACTCCTTCATCGGAAAAAGGAAAACTCTAAAACCCAGTGGGAAAAGGTGAGAAACCTCGGGGAAGCCCACAGAGGTACACAGGAGCAATAAGGGAGACTTATGGGTGATTTTAAAGAAGTTCCAAAATAAGTCGGCCCGCTTTACCATGTTTAGTGGTCCTTGAAATGATTTTTTATCAATTACTATTACTGTTAACTTGCAGTGTTGATGGGGAGGTTTATATGAGCTACCATGGCCTGTCATACCTCATTATAAAGGTCATTTTAAGAATGCAAGTTATGAGTTGTTAATTTCGAACTAGATATCTTTAGCCAATCTATCTAACTATGACCCAGTTTCGGTTCAGAGAATTACACCAGAAAATACTATCAAAACACAGGTTAAATTTAAGTAATCCCTCCTTCAAAATACCTTCAAAATGTAAAAAACGCAAGATGCAAGGAGCTTCATATACTTTTATACTTTCGGCCCCTGCAACCGCGCATGTGTTCTGTTCTGTTCCACTCTGGAGGCTGTTTCTCAACACAGTCTTCATGTTAAAGGACAATCTGATCCCCAACCTAATGTCGCAGTGTCCTTGTGTAAACGGCACATTATTCTGGTGGATAAACAGCAGTAGTGGAATAGCTGTTTGTTTATATTTAATGGGTTTGAATTAGTGAATTATTAAACCACCAAACATCACAACTGTAAAACAAGTCGTCTTAAACCTGTTCCACTGACAAATCTCATTTGAACATTGCCATATTTTTATTCTTTAAGTTCTTAATAATTTGCCTTAAATTTAGCTAAACAAATCAAAATTGAGGACTTCACAGAGCAAATCAAAAAAACACTGTAGGAGGTCCCTGTTTTTTTAGAATTACTATTAATATATCTGTATATGTATCATAGACTGTAAATATATAAACGCATGTCTTAAGTGCACTTTTCCAAACAAGGACGGTATAAAAACTAAATATTGTGTTTTTACCCCATATTGAGGAACAGCTGGATCAGATTTGAAAGAACTGGCCTCTCCTCGAACTGTTCTTGGTCTTTGTCAACAGACCATCACAACAGCGGCTCTATTCCGAGTGTGATGACGTTCATGGCTTATATGTAAATGATTAGTGGACGTTTTTTATTCAGCTCAGCCATTGTGCATTAGGGTACAACAAACTAAACACTGCAAACCCTAACTTCAATCGTACTTCAGATATCAAAGTTATTTTAAATAGATTTTTCCCAGTAAGTGAATATTACTCATTTATTGTTAGTTGATTTAAAGCTTGGCGATATCACTCAGGGTTTTCTTTGAATTGAACTCTCTCTGTTCAAGTAAGCCTCACTTTTGACATTTTGACGTGTAGACTCTTAAATGAGACAGGTGTGAAATGTGGTAAGGCAGCACGGTGGCTGAGTGGGTAGCACCTTCACCTCTCAACTTCAAGATTGTGAGTTTGACTCCTGGTCGGAGCAAAATTTAAACTTTATTGCAATCGCTTGAGTTACTTGGTAATATCAAGTAAAGGATGTACTCGAGTAATTAAAGTGAAGTTAATAATCAATTTATTTCCAAGGTTTTTCAAGTAAACTTTACTTGTTAGGGTTTACAGTGGCAAAACAAAAATATCTGCATGTTTTAAAGATATTTTTAAGACATGTCATATTGAATATATTGAAAATTGAAGATTCAAGTACATCAAATTCTCCTGTGGACCCAGTGAGGAGCTGGTGCTATGGAATGATTGGATGTGTTTACTATTTGATGTGTGGCCATAACATAGAGCTTTGTGATGGTAGCTTTAATGACACTCTACTTTTAGCTCGTGCCACAACCCTCCTCCTCCCCACCACAACATTGGTCAGTCCCAGTCACCACCTCATCACTTCACAGACATATCTGCTGATCATCTGGTTTTGAATCATTCAAACACGGCTCATTTTGTCCATCCATCCATCCATTTTCTTCCCCTTAATCCATTTCTGGGTGGGGGGGTGGCAGTCAGAGCTGCACCCAGTCACAGAGCACCAGCCCCTCACTGATCCTCCTGCAGGTGGTGAGTCCACAGGAGCTGAGATCTTTCAGTGGGAGCTTCAGGCAAAGTGGGGTCAAGTGTCTTGCCCAAGGACACAACGACAGCAGTCATCAGTGGGATTCATGAAGTAGGTCTTGCGGTGGGCTCGAACCCACGACCTTCAGGCTGAAAGGCCAATGCTCTACCAACTGAGCTACTGTCGCCCTCATGCTTGCCCTTGCTCATTTTGTCTTCACTCTTAATTCAGCTCGTGCCACAACCCTCATCCTCCCGATCACCAGTCATCAGCTCATCACTTCACATATCTAGTGATCTAGTGCAAGAATCCAGTTCAGACTTGTTTTTACTTTGGACAAAATAAAAAATATGTAAAAAAAAATGGTTGACAATTTGTTTTCCGAGCAAAAAATAAAAGTAAAATGCATGTTTAGTGTGATAACATGATACCCACTGCTCAATCACTTTGCATAATAAAATCGTACCTAATCAATTAAAACCCATTCACTTCCTTAAGGCATATAAGGTACTTTCTATAAGTCAAATGTGAAGAAGCTAAGTCCCTTTTTAATTCAATCACTTCCTCATGACCCATGTGTTTGCTGGAGAATCAGAGCATTACCTTTATAAAATCATATATATTAGAGTAATAATAAAGTCTCCTGCTCCACATGGCTCATCTCCAAAACAAAACCAACATATGTCTATAATATCAGTAGAAAATCAGTGACTCCAATGCTTTAACATGCGAGAGTTTATTTTGAATGTCATGGCACCGTAAAACAGAAGTGGCATCTGATGTTATTCTATAAAGTACACAAGATTAAGGCAATGTTCTTCTTAGAAACAACAAAAAAACTGGGTTAAAGAACAAATATTATGCATTTGTTGTGGTCATTTTGGCCCTTAGACACGATCTGAGAACTTGTACTTTGGCATCCAATGTTATCCCATGTTATTGGAACTGGAGACGATTAATGAGCTTAAAACAGATGTATGTTTTTTGAGGGAACAATTTAGTAACATGGTAAGGACTGGGGGGGGGTTCAGTTTTGCATAATACATGTCCTTTAAATAACAATAAAATAACGTTGAATAAATATACATATTACACAACACGTCTGTTATAAAGTGTGGTATGGTTTGGTGGTTGAATGCTGTAGATGTATTTACAGGAGAGAGAGAGAGGGCGGTCCCTGTTCTGGGGCCCGGGGCCTCACTCCACTGAGCAGAAGTTGTCCAGGCTGTTCTCCGAGGCTTTGGGCATCTGCTCCCGGTCCAGGAGCCGGTACTGAAACGAGACTCGGTTCACGTAGTTCCCACTGGAAACTAACCGCACCACAGAGTTATCACAGCCGATCTTCATCTGAGCTGGAGAGAGAGAGGGGGAGAGAGAGGGGGAGAGAGAGGGGGAGAGAGAGGGGGAGAGGGAGAGGGAGAGAGAGAGGGGGAGAGAGAGGGGGAGAGAGAGAGGGGGAGGGGGTGGTGAGAGAGGGAGAAAAAGAGCAGTAGAGGGAGAGGGGGAGAGAGGGAGAGAGGGAAAGGGAGAGAGGGAGAGAGGGAAAGGGAGAGAGAAGTACAGTAGAGGGAGAGGGAGAGAGGGAGAGAGAGAGGGAGAGCGAGAGAGAGGGAGAGAGAGAGACAGAGGAAGAGAGAGAGAGAGAGACACACAGAGACAGAGAGAGAAAGAGAGAGGGAGAGCGAGAGAGAAAAAAAGAGAGAGAGAGAAATAAAGAAAGAGAGAGGGAGAGAGGCACAGGTCACAAAGGTTACTATTCAAGATTTGTTTATTAAGTCTTGGACAAACAATAGGGCTGCAAACAGGTGGAATATATCTAGTAAGATAAAATAAAAGTTTCCGGTAAATTTTCATGACAAGTTTTTGGAAATATACAATAACTGTGAATAAATTGTAATGAAATGAACAGATTTATTTGTAATTAATGCCATAACATCATTAAAGCTCACTCAACAGTCTTGTGCTCAAAAGGGTTTCCAGGCTTGTGAATCTTCTGTTCATGTGATGGAAGCGCAGGACCAGTAGGGGGCGCTATCTCAGCGGCAGTGTGCTGTGTGTGTCTGTGATTGAGGAATAATATGGATAATCACGTGTATTTGAATAGCATCTGATGGTTTTAGTCAGGATTATGCTAAAATAGACTATATTTAAGTTCCCTATGGAGAGCCAACCTTCAGTTTGTAAATTTCCCAGTTAATTCCCGTTAATTCCCGTTAATTCCCACGGAAAGTTTCAATCCGTGAAAACTACATACAACACATTACAGTCACACAGATGTAGACCTCTCGATGGCCTGCCTTTAGGTTCACAGATACAGGACCAAGTTCTTATTCTGCTTTCTGCTGCCCCTCCCTGCACTCACGGAGCTATCACCCCCCACTACCCCCCTCCTCTCAGCCTGTTCTCTTGTGCTTATTGTATTTTGGCTGTTTTGCTGAGTAAGCAGTAACCGGTAACGAAGACACGGGAAGCTTCAGGTTAGCCTCCACCGCTTGTTTACCTCAGCTGTCTGTGCTAACCATAGACTGTATATATTAACGGACAGAGTCACGCCTATCTCCGCCGTTCAAACAAATGGGCCAAAAAATGTGCTCTACTGGAGCTATCCAAAATGGCCGCGAGTGGTCCTGCCCACAAGAAAATTGTGAAAAAACACATCTGCGCATGCGTCAGCCGCCACAAGCCCCATTTATTTGAACGAGAGACTTAAAAAATCCACAGCAAGTAAACTAGAGTGGACCAAAAAATCCACCAGCTTTGGACCAAGAGCCAACTTTTGGACCATCCTGTAAAGACGTTTTCGAGAGGTCTGCCAAAGCTATATGTTAGCATTGGCTAATTCTTCTTCTGGGTCCACCCCCATCGGCCCGGGGTGGTATTGCAATCATGTCAGCGCACGTCAATTTGGCCACTTTTGAGCCAGGATCCACCCCCACTGGTGCTAACGAGAGACCTGTAGCTTTTCTCAAGAAAGTGGGGGCCAGAGGTCGGCTGTGATTGGTCACGATCTGGTCCCGAAATGAATTATCTTAATTGTACTTTTTCTTCAAAAGGACGTATATCCCAATCCACTGCATGGATATGGATTGAATTTTCGTAATGAATAAATAAATAAAGTGAGGTAATGCAGCTTTAAGGATCTTTTTCTATTTTTTGTTGTGACCCTGCAGTGGGGCCAGATGGGAGAGGCTCATTCTGGGAGTAAAGAACAAGATGTGATTTTCTCAGACCCCTCACATCTAAGACCAGTTTCCTCAAATAGATATATTGATGGATGCTTGCTGGCTCCCATTACTATAGAGTTATTATACAGACTATGTGCTTTGATTGTGTGCTGAGCATGAATGTCAAAAAAGGCCATCTGTTTTTTTTTATTATCTTCAAAATGAGCTTGGATAAAAAAGTGAAGAGCAGGATCTGATCTTTGGAGCTCAGAGGGATGGAGAGAATAAATATGATAAATCACTCTGAACTTCGAACGTATGAATCTCAAACAACAAAAGAGATGGGTTAAACATATTGATTAACTTTGCAATTTGCATATGGATCCTGTTTAAACACAAGAGAAGTTTGAAATGTAAACCGGAACAATACAATTTTTACTTTTGAGTTTATTTGACAGATGTGGAGGGAGGAGCAGCGGCTATACTCCAAGCTCATAACTTCCGTCGATATAGGGGCTTTGCTGCTGTCTGTACGTGTCTCGATCATTACTCGATTACTCCACTGAAGATTGTAGAGGAGAGTTTCTGGGTTTAACTCTGTCTAATAATCTGAAATGGGACAAAGGTTGTTAAGAAGGACTCCAGGACTCCCTTGAAAAAGAGTTTCTTGATCTCAATGGGACTTTCCTGGTTACCTCTTGTTACTTACTTAAGTATTATTTTAATGCTATTATCTATTATCTTAAATAATGGACTATGTTTTTATGTGCTTTTATTTCCTTTTTTTCTCTGCTGTAATGTGCGCAACTCTGACACTGAAATTTCCCCACTGTGGGATGAATGAAGGAATATCTTATCTTAAATAAAGGTTAAATAAATACACATAAATAAAACTTTGGTAAGATCTGCTTAACTTTTATCGATGCACCACTGAAGGTTTACTTGTGACTATGGTTCGGTGACATCAAAAAAAGGAGATCGCTCTGCAAGAGGACTGTGAGCTGTGAGCTGCCTGTTCTGGAGGTTCTTCATTAAATCACGCTCTTAGAATCATAATTGACTCCTCTGGCCTCTGGAAAAGCCATGTTCTAGCTTCTTCTCTTTAGCAGAAGATATTGTTATGTAGCTTCTTTCCACAGGCTGTTATCGAAGCATTGAAATGATCTTGCACTTTAATGCACGTTATTTAAACTGTTTTCTAAATGGTTTTCACAGTGGCAATTGTATGTTTTATTTTATACATTTATCTGGTGCACACTGGGGTATTTAAACGCATGTATTCCAATGGGCTTTGAGGCCAGTTGCCAATAATCTGAATCTGGCCTCGGTAAATCTCATACGATTGACCGGTGACACCAGGATTGTGACGTTTCAAAACAAACATTTTAAGCCTGACACAGTGAGTCTGACACCAGCAGTTACTGAGGTACAGCTGCAAAACTCTCCAAAGAAAATGAACTGGATCCAAACTCCAGGGAGGTGGTGGATCCTGCCCCCTGCTCTGACGATTGAAAACCAACAGCGCAGACTTCTCAACGTTACATTTAGTGATAAGCCTCTAGTCACACGTAGAGTAGATTCATGCGCTTCTTTGGACGTCATGAGTAGAGTTGGATCTTACCCAGTCCGCTGAGGGAGAAGCAGAGGTCAGCCACAGGGAACATACGAGACGTGTCCACTCCGTTTCCTCCCAACAGCTCCACATAGTCACCGGAGCCGGAGCACCCGGACCACACCCTCTGCGCACATCACAGGTCCTTCATCAAACTCTGCTTTTGCTTTATTAGAAAGACTGTTTCACAACTTTGGCTGAAACAGAGGATTCCATTGTACATGACGTCGAGAAGAGCCAAACTTCCACTACGAATATGCCAAAACAATCAATGGAATCTGAACCGAGTGTAGCCCTTCGGTTATTTACACAATAATGTAGGTCATCGTGTGTGTTTTCGTCTCTTGTTGCCAGTGGAATTGTAATTGTCCAGCGTTGATTTAAAGTGGCCCCAACAGACAGTTTTAAAAACACAAAACAATAAAACTTATCAATCGTTATATAGCTCCAGAGGGGAGGAGTATGTTGTATATGTTTTAGTGATAGGTTAAACCAGAGAACCAGGAGAGCCCCTATTCATACACAGATAGAACATGCAAACCATTCTCAGAGTCACCTCAAAGATGAGGGAGTCTTTCAGAGACCACCGGGAGTGAGAGGAGAAGGACCTATGGAGCTGTAATTATATAACCACAATCCAACCCACTTTTATTAGTTCTAAATATTACTAAATAAAAACAATAATTTATTTGAATTCTAAACGACTATTGTGTTGATAACCAAGTTTACATTGGATTTTTAAAATGTTCCCAAGCCTGTGTTATTAAAGGCCTTTCTTCTTTTGCCGCATGGAAGATCTCGGCCTTGGTCTTTTTGAGACAAATAAACCTGGAAATATGTTTCCTCCAACCCATGAATAATTTGTGATGTTCATCTTGGCTGCTTATTTTGTTTCCAAAGTCAAGGGGAGAAGGCAACTGTCCAGGTCACTTCCTGGCCACTGTATAAAGTTTATTCTGTTTGTACAATAAACATAGATCTACTGTTACAATGGTTTGCTGAGATTTGAATCTATTTTAAGTTTTACAAAGAGCAGAGAGGAAATGCCCAAACCTGCCTCCTCTGAGAGCTCAGTCCTGCAGATCAGCGAGCCTCCCTGTTCTCTTGTACTTCATAACACGTTTGCCTTGAATGGGACGACTCTTGGCCCGCTCCCTTGGATACCTGCCTCTAACATTTGAGCATAAATGCCAGAGCATTGTGTTAGTGCTCTTTATCATAATGTCAGCTGTCTGGCAGAGCGTGTGCAGCAGCTGCCAACAGGACTCTCTCTGCTCTGGACGCTTCATCAACACCGGCCTTTGTGTTCTGTGCCACAGACGCACAGCTGCTGTTGAGGAGCAGAATAGAACTGTAGACGAGAGCTTTGGGCCAACAATTATTGAGGATTGTTAGAGCGATGGTCTTTAACGCGAGCAAAACAGATTGATTAGACACGCTGGAATGAAGTGGTTCATGTTGGTGGAAAGTCAATCGTTTCATGGTTATTTACAGCTATTTCAAATCATATACTGTAATAGAGTACAGTACGGACGCTAATGAAAAAGTAACATAAAGTAAAGCTGTCAGAGAAACGAGACGTCCTTGAGATGCAGGACTTCTTTCCACAATCTGTGAATCAGTTTGAACAAAGCACTTTAATGACCTCGCACTTGTTTTGTTTATGGATTTCACAGTGACTATTGTTTCCTGCACTTCTATTCCTGTACTTTTAGATGGGTTTTATTTATGTACTTGTCTGGTGCACACAGAGGACTTTTGCACATGTATTCCAATATGGTTTTATTGGAAATGGCAAATAAAATGAATCTGAATGTAAAGGAAGTGAATGTTTCCACAGAGGTCACGCCTGGACTCTGCAGGTGAAGCAGTGACACGTGCTCGCACTGAACAGACACATGTTCGTGTTTGTGCTTGAGTGAGTCTCACCTGTGGGATGAGCTCATTGCTCTTGGCCTGCCCCAGGCTCAGCTCTGTCAATCGGATCTCCACAGGGTAGATGATGGAGAAGCTGCAGTTCCTGCGCTGATGTGGCATCACCATGGTGAAGCTGCCCTCGGGGCTCTGAGACATGATGTTACAGGCTGCACACACACAAAGGAGGCCACTCACACACACTGCACATCCACACCAGCGGCTCAAATTACACTAATCACAAGTGACTGTGGGGGACGCACAATTAGCACTGAGCATGAAAACCCAAGTGCAGTTCAGACGCGTGAGGAATAACTGAAGACAATAAAGTTATAGTGACAGAACAAATATTCATGAAGTAATGCTCATTTTTACACTTTTATGAAATGTCAATCACAGCATCCGCATTAACACTAGAGCTCCCAAAGCAGTCAAAGTGACGGGTTTTCAGTTTCGGAAGCGTTAAACCTCAGTGTAGGTCCATTGTGCTCTTCATGACTTTTTCACTTTTTGCGTCTTTAGGAAGTTTATTTCTGTCATTATTTTGTATTTATATTTCTAATGTGAGGAGTTCTACCTTTAACTCCCAGAGCAGTCATTATGACTCTGTTTCAAGAAGTCATTTTGATAGTGTTTTACCATAGCATCAAACTGTTTACTGTCAGCAGTTAGCATTTATAATTACAACTGTTATCATTACAGCTATGTCCACCAGTTTTTACCCTTTGTTAAGTGATTAAAGGTAGGGACAAAATTACAACGTAAAACTAACATGCTTCTTTGGAGACGTTTTCCAAACTCAATTGATTTGAATGGTAACCTTCAAAATGACTACTCAGGGAGAAAGCAGGGTTTTTTAATTACAGGCCTCTAATAATGAGCATCTCAACCTATAAAATGGTTGAGATGCTAAAATTGCCAAAACCCAGTGATGAGGTGCAACAATGAGGGAGATTTCAGTTCAGAGCTTCTTATTGTGACTCAAAAAGTGATCCACCAAATGTTTGAGCAAACCAGAGTTAAATAAATACTGTGTAGTATTATCCTTGAACAAACAACAAACCAGTTTTGGAAACTAGCTCTCTGTGGTTTTCACTGTACTTCATATTTGTCTTTGGTATCTCTGAAGCTGAGCGAGCAGCTGCTGATGCCTCTGATGCCTCTGCGGCTCCTGCTGATGCCTCTGCTGCTGCTGATGCCTCTGCTGCTGCTGATGCCTCTGATGCCTCTGCGGCTCCTGCTGATGCCTCTGCTGCCTCTGCTGCTGCTGCTGCTGCTGCTGCTGATGCCTCTGCTGCTGCTGCTGCTGCTGCTGCTGCTGCTGCTGCTGCTGATGCCTCTGCTGCTGCTGATGCCTCTGATGCCTCTGCGGCTCCTGCTGATGCCTCTGCTGCTGCTGCTGCCTCTGCTGCCGCCCCACACCGTGTCTTCCCCGTGTCCAGGCCGTGTTTGTGAAGCGGCTGGAAAACAGGTGCACGTCTCCATTCGATCTGCTGATTATCGCTAATTATCGCTTGACCAACGACGCAAACGCGAAAAGAACAGGAGGCGAGAGAAAGAGTCAGGAGCAGGAGGATGAAGGCTGTGCAGAGAGAAAGAGTCAGGAGCAGGAGGATGAAGGCTGTGCAGAGAGAAAGAGTCAGGAGCAGGAGGATGAAGGCTGTGCAGAGAGAAAGAGTCAGGAGCAGAAGGATGAAGGCTGTGCAGAGAGAAAGAGTCAGGAGCAGGAGGATGAAGGCTGTGCAGAGAGAAAGAGTCAGGAGCAGGAGGATGAAGGCTGTGCAGAGAGAAAGAGTCAGGAGCAGGAGGATGAAGGCTGTGCAGAGAGAAAGAGTCAGGAGCAGAAGGATGAAGGCTGTGCAGAGAGAAAGAGTCAGGAGCAGGAGGATGAAGGCTGTGCAGAGGCTACAGCAGCTTTACTGAGGGTTTAACTTATTTATCTGCTTATCTATCGGTTTCATTTGTGGACAGAAACATGGCATTCTTCAGCGTATCAACATGAGGGTTTCCTCCAGAGGATATCACCCTTAAATTTTTTGATTCCCTATTTTTTTGACATGTACAAGTCCCACATCATAAAGAGATTAACATTATTTTAATTGGGGTACATGTGCTCTCAAATGATTCTGTTTACAAATAAGCTTTAATCTGCAAATAACAGCTTGTTTTAGCCTTTAGCCGCTTTTGGGCAATCTGTCATAGAATAAATCATATATAGTTGAATCCAAAACATGTCTCGCACGGACTCGAACCCCGACGGCTGGGGTGCCAGCGCTATGACTTAAGAACGCACTCAACGTAGCAAGTTCTGCATCACGGAAAGTTTTTATCCGCCTTTAATTGTCTTCATTATTGAAAGGCGTCCCGATATAAATCCTCGTTTTAGTCTTTGTTTTGTCATTAATGATTTGAGTGTAATAACAAGACTTTTTTAGTTCTGTGCCACATGTTATTTTACCTCTGAGATTAGCTAGCCGCGCGGAGTTCTGGCAACCCAGACCTCTGACTTCCTGATTGGTGAAACGGCAGAGGGTGGGACATCTAAATGAAAACAATAACAACTTTTACTTTGATATTCAAATATCTCGGCTGAACTACTGTTATCAGTTAAAGATGTATTAGAAAAGAGCATGATTTAATAACGCCTTTTGAAATATTGGGGCCATTTAATGATGACTTGACATATACTATTTTAATCATTTACAAAACACATAATTTCAAAGACGAACGGTCGAGCTCTGTCTTAAAACTGGTTTAATTTGAGTTTAATTTATTACTGATTTCTTTTATTCATATTTTTTATAAGATAAGATAAGATTGCTTTATTTATCTCACAGAGGAGAAATTTACATGTCACATTTGGCATGGATAGAACACTCAGATTGTGCAAAGTTTCATGTGATTTCATTGTTGTTACTTTGATGGTTTCCTTGAACATGTGGATGTTTGTAGAGATTTAATTTTATATTCATGGCCTCCACAGTGTTATCGCTAATATGCCAGGAAATGTTTCTGGTTCTGGCAAAGAGGAGAGAGAAGTGTTTATCTGCCTTCTTCTCTACTTCATTAATCACGACCGATCTAATTCTAGTAAATTAGTTTTTGGAAAGGCAAAAATTAAAATGTATATAAAATGGCAGTTTATTGAAAAACTCCTTTGTCTCAAGTCCCAGCTTTGTTTTTGTCTCATCTATTCAAAAATCCACTATTGGCAGGATTTGTGATTAAAATAACACATCAATTCATAAAATATTCATAAACCAACTATTATATATATACTATTTTATCATTTATCATTGACCTTTATTTAACCAGGAACGTCCCAAAGAGATTTGTCTTTTGTCTTTTTTATGGGAGTCCTAGCCCAGAGAAGAGGAAGATATGGTGGACATAATTGTACTTGATTTTAGTGGTAGAGGGAAACTGGAGCAGGCCCGAAAGGAAACTCCGTAGGCACAGCCCGGAGAAAGCGAAGCACCTGGAGGAAACCGAGCACCCGGAGGAAGCGAAGCACCTTTTGGGATGAAACCGTACTACTCTCCCCAATGGGTCCGCGCAAGGACTAGAGAACAATCGCCACAAGCGAGCAAGGCGAAAGAACCGGAAGGACACCGTGTAGGCACCCATAGAAAGTCAAAGCACCCAGAGGAAAACACGAAGGCACCGGAGTGAACGCGCTGAAGCACCCGGAGGAACCCGAGCCCCAGCGAGAGGAAACCGAGCACCACAAGTTAAATCCGTCAGCACCCGAGGAAACGTATGGCACCCTGAGGAACCGATAGCACGCCGGAAGGAAACCGAAGCACCAGAGAACCGTAGCACCCGAGGAAACCGTAGCACCGAAGGAAAACCGAGCCCCCGGAAACACCAAGTAGAACTCGGAAGGAAAACCGAAAGCACTGTGGAGGAACCGTAGTGGCACTCAGGCGAGTACCGTAAGCAAGCCCGTAGAGGAAATGCATGAGCACCTCGTGGACATAACCCGTAGGCACTCGTAGGTAAATTTGTTAAGCACCGTAGAGAAGCCGAAGCAACAGGAGGAAACCTACACAGTACACAGGGCCCCAAATCCTCAACGTACCAGCCTGTATCAAAGCCTGGATGACATACTATAGTTTAGAAAGCAGAATTTAGAAGGATAGATCAAATACTTTTGTGGAAACTGAGCAGAAAGTGAACCGTCTTGGAGCTCAGAGTCAATTTACAGTGAGCGGGCAAAGAGAAATACTCCAAAACTTTTTGTAGTGAAAACATGAAAAAATATGAATCTCAACTTGTTTAAAGCTTGTCGGAATCGTGTCTCTTTACAGTGACACCCAGACTGTGCGTCATCCGTCAGCCGTGACAGCGCTGACCACCAGAGAGGATTGAGAGAAGACACAATGAGAGCTATCCTGCAGCAATGCACTGACACACATTCAGCTCAGGCACAAACTCACATTAGAAAAACTATTTATACGGTAAATAGTCGCTGATCCTTGACAGCGTCTGACCACAAGAATGGTTCGAGGAGAATCCACTTCATTGTAAGCTAGTAAACACATTTATAGAGTACCAAAGTGCTGGCACAAGATGAATAATGCCATGAGAATCACTCAAAGTCAGCAAATAAAACTAATAATATGTTTAAAGCCAGAGATTAAAAAGATGGGAGGCTGAGTATATTTTTTGGTTTTTTTTTTAAGAGGTGGTTGTCACATGGTTACAGCAAATGTACCGTGTATAGAAAGATTTGGAAATGACTAACTACCGCTAGTAGTGTGCAGTGTAAGACTCAATAAGGAAGGCCATGGATGAATGTGTTTTCTCAAAATAAAATAAAATAAAATAAAGACAACAAAAAACAAAAATCACTCAACAAAAATATAAAAAACACAAAAAAATCAACGTCGCTCTGGACTCGCTCTGCTTTAGACTTGCATTGGAAAGCTAAACTCTCCAGCTCAGAAACTCACATTGTCTCACACTTAGGGCTTAGAAAATCTGAGGTTAAAATTTGCTACTCAGATAGCCTGTAGTTTATGTGGTGAAGTCTTTTGTTAAATCCATAAATGATCGTGAGGCTATTCTTACACACAACATGGAACACGTCTGCCCTTCTGTTACTTTAGCTGAGGAGCACTAGGGACACGGCCTCTCTGCTAGGGACTCTGAGGAGCACAGGGACTGGCCTCTCTTGTTTAGTGCCCAGTAAGGTCAGGACTAAACAAGAGAAGGAATCATTGTCAGATTCATCGTAGCTGAAACACTGTCATACCCATAAAATGTGAGGGGTAGTGCATTCTACTTGGGTGATAATGTCAAACTATGTTAAAAACAGGTAACAACTAGAAAGTTATTATAATCTTCAGACGCTTTTAATGAACTGCGATTATTCAATGAGTTACAATGCCTTAGTTAACTTGTCTTGTTTATAGTTACAGCACTATTGAGTTGCCTAGTGTACTGTAGGAAGTGGGCTATATAAATGAGTAACTAGGACTTACGGAAGGGGTTGTGCACTTTCTTGACGTTGAGGGTGAAGCCGCTGTCGGCTCCCTGGATCCGGAAGAAAACCATGGCCACGTTCTGAGAGGAGCGCATGGCGGAGCCGGCGGCGCTGGACGAGCAGAAGTCCGTGTAGCGCTGGTGTGAGGGCAGAGGGTGGTCCAGGCTGCTCGGAAACTTCTCCCCTTTCAGCACCCAGCCATCGAACATCTGCCAGACGGAACGCACAAGCTCATTCTATCTTTCTATGCATCTATAGGCATCAATCCTTTCTTCTTAGGATGATGGTTGACTGCAAGAAGAAGTTCTGATTCAATTCAACTCAAATTCTTGTATAGCCCTAAATAATAGCCCTAAAATATGGTATTGTGATGTTTGTATTTTAATATATTGTAAGTTGTCATTTCCTATGTATTTTCCTGCCAAGGGACTACAGATGAAAACTAGCTTGGTAGCTATAATCCCACATATCTACATTCGTTATTGTACTGATGTTCATTAATGTGCATTGTCCCTATCAAATAAATAAATGAATAAATAACAACAGTAGCTATCTCTGAGGACGTTACAAAACCGTTGATTCACCAACACAGATCAGAGAATCAATCAATCCGTTCAAACACAAGAAATGCAATGATAAAAAACACATAGAGTCGTTGGTCCATAAGGGGCAGATGACCAATGTCCATAAATGTCATTAAATGTCGAGGGTCACCACTAGGGCTGGGCAATAAATCGAATTTAGGCAATTAATCGGCTTTTGAAAAAATAAATTTGTGAAAAATCACACTCGCATCGTGAACCAAACATGTACTGCCAATCTGGAATGCCTGGTCTTGAGCTGCCGCCCTTTTTATCTTCCCCGTGAGTTTTCAGTGATATTTTTATGTGCTGTTTACATTCACCCTGACCCAGGATCGAGTGCTCATGGGACGGTGTTTTGAAACCAGAGAGGGGCTGAGACTATAAATATCTGACCATCGTTGGCCCGACATTTGAAACCTACACTTCCTGTGAACACGCGTGTGCTGTTTACATGTTTTTGTGATTAATATCTTTTGTAGAAAAACTACTGCGGTGCTGTTTACATAAGAGAGAGACCAGAGAGAGACCAGAGAGAACCAAGAGAACCAGAGGAGAGTCACCCAGAGAGAGACCAAAGAGAGAGACCAGAGAGAGACCAGAGAGAGAGACCAAAGAGAGAGACCAGAGAGAGAGACCAGATAGAGACCAGAGAGAGACCAAAGAGAGACCAGAGAGAGACCAGAGAGAGACCAGAGAGAGACCAAGAGGAGAGAGACCAAGAGAGAGACCAGAGAGAGATAGACCAGAGAGAGAGACCAAGAGAGAGATACCAGAGAGAGACCAAGAGAGAGAGAGAGAGAGAGACCTAGAGAGAGAGATCCAAGAGTGAGACCAAGAGAGAGAGGACCAGAGAGAGAGGAGACCATAGAGGAAGAGACCAGAGAGAGAGAACCTGAGAGAGAGACCAGAGAGAGAGACCAGAGAGAGAGGACCAGAGAGAGACCAGAGAGAGAGACCAAGAGATATCATTGAAACTTTAGAGAGAGGACCAGAGACAAAGAGACCATTGAAGACCAAACCAGCGCTGCCAGACCGCGACCTCTCGGTCATGATGATCTCTGGTCTCGTAGTACGTCTTTTGAGCTGAGGTGACCAGGGAAAGCTTTTTACTAAGAATAATGAAATAATCTTTATTTGTGTACAATTTTAAAAAACAATGTTTACAAAGCGCTGCACAGTCAGCAAATAAACAATAATAACAGAAGGAAAAGTCAAAAATAATTAGATACATCAGATACAGTAAGTTAATCTTTTATGTAAGTTTGTAATCTTTATTTATAATACCGCCTTGTCACTGCACAGCGGGTCCTCAAAGCGGTTTACAATTGGTTATTTTTGGAGTGGGTCCAGTAACAGGAGGCACATGCCAGAACCTATGATCAATTTGTAGTAATTGGTAGAAAATACAGGAAAACAAAAACACAAAAGAAAGACCCAAAAAGACAGAGCAGACATTAAAAAGAAGCATGTGAAGCTGTTTAAAACCAACACTTAAAAAGCTGTTTTTGAATAATAAGTGGGTTTTTATAGAAAGATTGAAAAGAGGATCGTGATGAACGCCTTATCTCCTCGGGTGGTTTCCAAAGCCGAGGACCCCGGCACAGAAGGCTCGGTCCCTTTTTGTCCGGAGCCCCTCACCCTTGGCACTGTCACAGGACCTGCCCAGGATCTAAGGCAGCGGGGGAAGGGCTCGTAGGGGGTTAAAAGTGCATAAATATAGCTGGGTGCAAGACCTAACGCGCTTAAAAGTAAAATCAATGGTAAACCGCACAGGGAAGCCAGTGGAGGGACGCTAAGACAGTGGTGATGGGCTCCCTTCGGTTCAAACCAGTAGAAGTCTGGTTTTCGGGATTAGACTTTCCACTTGACAGATGATTGAAGGATTTATTTTACTATGCTTAGAAAACAACAATAAACCACTTCAGCACCACATTTAGTACAAAAAGGTATAAAAACAAACTGATTGACAGCGACAGAGCTGACAAAAGAAATAGGTCAACAGAGGAGGGCTACACACTGGGACCAAGAACCCACTGCCTCCTCCCACCTCGTTTTTGTTCGTGGTTGATCTGTTTTAGGACAACCAAATACACACACACACACACACACACACAGCACACACGCACACACACACGGCACACGCACGAACACACCACATAGCACACACACACGGCACACGCACGCACCACACACAGCCACGCCACACACACACACACACGCACACGCACCACACGGGCACACACACGCAAATGCACGCCCACCCACACACACACACACACACGCCACACACACACACACACACAGCACTGCTCTAGATGTTTATAAATACTGTTAAAAAACAGAAAACTGATCCACGACATTACAGTCCAAGGATCTGCCATCAGCCCCACTCGCACAACCTTTCTCTACGTCTCTACTCTCTGCACGGAGCATCCATTGTGGGCGCTCATCAGGGAAGAGCAAGGCGTAGGGCTGTGTTTCTACGTCATACAAACAGGTGTAACGTTGGACAGTGACTACCAAGCACTGGCACTCCGGCTCTGGAATATCTTTTCATTGTCATGTAAACTGTTTTACTCCCCTCATGAAATGTGTTTCTTTCATCTGTGCCTCGTGTTGTTACATACCGCATGCGCGGACGCAGAGCAATACTGTGTATGGATCTAACGTTTATGACCCGGACTCTCTGATTATTATCCGGGGGATTATTTAATAAGAAACTTGGATCCAGAATGTACCAAAAAAATTTCCTCCGTGCGTCTGACTACAAACAGCTAAATAATCAGTTTCAGGAAAGAACTGGAAAGGCAAAAAAAGCCAAGTCCCCGGCCACCAGAGAACGGACTACAGAGCAAAGCAAAGAAGGTTTCTCACTCCATCAGCTGTACTGCTAGCAAGATTTCCCATCGTTTCGTCCGCAAAACTAGCGACTTCTAGGGAAATGAATGTCGCGACCGCCCCGCGTTGGAGAGTGAGGTGAACTATGCCTTTCTAGATTGTCAAGGTCCATCAACTGGAGAACGGACAATTTAGATGACTGAGGTCTTCAGAAAGTCCCACTCAACACTGACCAGTACCGTGGCCTTTGATTCAAATCCTCCCGATACAACCAAACTTCGGGTCATTTAAACGCTCCAACACCGAGCCCGACCAGTCCCCACAGCTCGAGGGAAAGAAACAGAGGAAACCAAACATTTCATAAGAGCCACTTTCCCAGATGTGGGCTACCCCACCATGGTCTTTTACTACAAGCCCAGAGGGACGAGAAATGACCAAGAGACACAGTCCCACAGACCAGAAGGAAAGTTGATGAGAGGGTGTACTACCTGTATTGCGGAGTTTCAGAAAACTACAAAGAATCTAACCCACACCCTGAGGTTATACATCTCCAACGCGCGGGTCCGAAGAATTCATTGTTCCCTGAAGAAGTGCCGCTAGTTTGGAGGACTAAAAACGGGGGGAATACTTTGCTAAGAAGTACAGAATGATGGGTGAGAAACCGTCCTTTGCTTTGCCGCCTGGTATCGCCTCTGGTGCCGGACTTGCTGCTTTCAGTGTCTTTTCCTGAACGGATATTTTCTGCTAATTAGCTCCGCGCACGGGTGGATTTGGTAAGTCCTGGCTCAAGTTTCCCTTATTAAAAATCCCCCAGGATAATAATCAAGAGTCCGGGTAGAAACGTTTTCCCATACACAGTACTTTGCTCTGCGTCCGCGCATGCCGGTATCGTCACAGAGGCAAGAATGAAAGAAACAATTTCATGAGGGGAGTAAAACAGTTTAAAATGAAGAAAAGAGATGCCAGAGCAGAAGAGCAGTTGTCCTTGGATATCACTGTCACATCTTACAACCATTTTGTATGGACGGGAGAAAACACAGCCCTCCACGCCGCTGCTCCTTTCCTGAGAGCGCAACTAAATGGCGATCCGACAGAGAGGAGAGAACGTATAAAAAGGTGGGAGCAGAGTGGGCTGATGGCAGATCCTTGGAACGTAATGGCGTGGGATCAGTGTTTCTGCTCTTTTTTTTAAAGTATTTTATAAACATCTAGAGCATGCTGTGTATGTGTGTGTGTGGTGGCCGTAGTGGGTGTTTGTGTGTGGTGTGTGTTGCCGTGCATGTTCGTGTGTGTGCCGAGGTGTGCGTGTGCGTTGTGTGTGTGTGTGGCGTGTTTGTTGTGTGTGCGGGCGTTGCCGTGGGGTGTGCCATTGTGTGTGGTGCGGCGTGTGCGTGGTGTGTGTGGCCAGTGTGTAGTCTGGTAGGTGTGGTGGTGTTGGTGTGTATTTGGTTGTCCTAATACAGAGAAACAAAACAAAAACCAGGTGGGAGAGCAGGTGGGTTTCTTCCTGGTCCCCGGTGTGGTACCTCCTCTGGGGACCCATTCCGTTTTGGGTAACTCTGTCCGCAGTCAATGTGTTTTGTTTTTATACGTTTTGTACTAAAGGTTTCTGAAAGTGTTTATTGTGACTTTTCAAGAATAGTAAAATAAACTCATCCAATCATCCTGGAAGTGGGAAACGTCAAATCAGAAAACCAACTTCTGCACTGGTTTGACACAGAAGGGAGCACATCACCCCCCCTGTCTTAGCGTCCCTACCACTGGCTCCCTGTGCGTTTTACAATTGATTTTACTTAAAAGCGTCTTTGAGGTCCTTGCACCCAGCTATATGTAGGCACTTTTTTAACCCCCTACGAGCCCTTCCTCCCCCGCAGCCTTAGATCCTCTGCAGTCCCCTGTGACTGTTCCAAGTGCGGGGCTCCGGACATAAAGGAGACCGACGCCTTCTGTGTCCGGGGGTCCGCGGCGTTGGAACCACCCAGGGAGATAAGGCTGTTCAATCAGTATCCTCATTTTAATTCCTTCTAAAAACCCAGCTTTTTATAAAACCGCTTTTAATTGTTTGTTTTAAAACATCACAGCTTCATTTTAATGGTCTGCTCTGTCTTTGTGTGTCTTTCTTTCTTGTGTTTGGTTCCTGTATTACTAAAAAATTACTAAAAATATGTGCAATAGGTCTGGCATGTGCCGCCGTGTACTGGCCCCATCTTCGTCCCAAAAATAACAATTGTAAATACCGCTTTGGAGACTCAGAGGTGCAATGAAAAGGCGGTATACTATATAATGATTACTAAACTACATAAAGTGTACTGTACTTAGCTGATGTAGCTAATGTAGTTTGGACTTTGCATGTATGTTAAGAGTGATTATCATGCTGGAATGTGCCAGCGCTTTGTAAACATTGTTTTTAAAAGTGCTACACAACGTAAAATTTTATATTATTATTAGTATAAGCTTTGGTCACACATCAAAAGACGTACTACAACCCAGAGATCATCAGAACCGAGAGGTCGCGGTCGCCCTCTCTGTTGGGTCTCTCACTGGTCCTCTTTTCTCTGGTCTCTCTCTAAAGTCTCTCAATGATATCTCTCTGGTCTCTCTCTTCTGGTCTCTCCTCTGGTCTCTTCTCTCCTGGTCCCTCTCTCATCTGGGTCTCTCTCTCTGGTCGCCTCTCTCTCTGGCTCTCTCTCTCTGTTCTCCTCGCTCTGGTCTCTCTCATCTCAGGTCTCTCTCTCTGGTCTTCTCTCTGGTCTCTCGCTCTTCTCTCTGTCTCATCTCTCTGGTCGCACTCCTCCTTCTCTCTCTGGTCCTGCTCGCTATCCTCTGGGTCTCTACTCTCTGGTCTCTCGTCCTCTCTGTTCTCTCGTCTCTGGTCTTCTCTCTCACTGCGCTCTCAGGTATCTCTCTGGGGGGTCTCTCTCTGGTCTCTCTCTGGTCTCTCTCTGGTCTCTCTCTTGTCTCTCTCTCTGTCATCTCTCCTGGTCTGCGCTGCCTAACTCTGAGTCTCTCTCTGGTCGCTAACTCCGGTCCCTCTCGCTGGTCTCTCCTCGCTAGGGACCTCTCTTCTGGGTCCTCTCTCTGGTCGCTCTCTGGTCCTCTCACTGTCTCTCGCTGTCTCTCGCTGGTCTCGTCTCTGCTGGTCTCTCTCTGCTGGTCCTCACAGAGGTAAATTATGAAAGTCTGTTATCTCTTCCACCGCAGTAGTTTTGTCGTACAAAAGAATATGATTTCAAATTTAAAAAATCATATAATTAATTCTCATAATAACAACGGCCAAAACATGAAATAACATGTAATCTTAAGGTAGAAGGGTCATGTGTCGCATGTTCAGAAGTTTCTGGTTTCATAATGTGGGCACACGATGTCAGATATTTTATAGTCCTCAGCCCTCTCCTGTTGCAAAACACGTCCCCATAGCACATCGCTCCGGGGTCAAGACAGGGTTCAGACTGGGTCAGACTGGGTCCAGACAGGGTCCAGCTGGGGCATCACAGTGGTCAACAAAGTGGGGTCAGCTGGGTCAATCAAGGGTCAACAGTGTCAACAGGGTCAATCTGGGCAGACTGGTGCAGACTGGTCACGACAAGGCAAACAAGGTCAGACTAGGGTCAGACAGGGTCAGACAGGTCAGACTGGGTCAACAGGGTCAGACAGGTCAACTGGGTGACTGGGGTTCATACAGGGTCAGACTGGGTCGACTGTAGTCAGACAGGGTAGACAGGGTCAGACTGGGTCCCGACTTGGTCAACTGGGTCAGGGACTGGGTCAGACATAGGTCAGACAAGGTCCAGACTGGGTCAGACAGGGCAGACAGGGTCAACTGGGTCATACCAGGGTCAGACTTGGTCAGACTGGTCAGACAGGTCCAGACAGGGTCAGACCAGGTCAAGACTGGTCAACGGGTCAGACGGGTCAAACAAGGTCAGACAAGGGTCACTGGTCAGACGGTCAGACAGGTCAGACTTGGGTTCAGACATGGGTCAGACAGGGTCATACTGTCAACGGGTCAGACAGGGTCCAGACAGGTCAGAATGGGTCAGACGGGGTCAGACGGGTCAGACTGGGTCAACTTATGGGGGTCAGACAAGGTAACTGACAAGGTCAGACTGGGTCAGACAGGGTCAGAGCAGGGTCTACAGGGTCAGACAGGGTCAGAGAGGGTCGAGGACGTGGTCCAGACTGGGGGTCCATGACAAGGTCAAGACGAATGTCCGGCACTGGTGACTGGTGTCCAGACAGGGTCAGACTGGGTCAGTCACAGGGTCAGACAGGTCAGACTGGGTCATACAGGGTCAGACAGGTCCAGACAGTCCGGGGCAGTCATGATTTACACTTTTGTTACTGAATTCTCCCTCTAAGTCCTGTGTTGGGTTCAGTCCTGGTGGTTCATGACTGGTTAGGCAAAAAACAAAATTTAACGTCATAATGTGTGGTGTTTATGTGTTTTTTTGGCAATTTTTTTATTTGTTGCTGGGGTTAAAAAACAAACAAAAAAAAACAGAGATTGTTTCCATGCAAAGTCAGAACGGGTCCGGATTAATCATAAAAAAGTGGTATTAAATCTGGTTCTCTCATCACAGTTTAGTTGAACTTGTTTCATTAATATGCCTTTCCAGTAATAAATAAAAATAGAGAATATAATGTTTTGTGTAGACCTGTACTCAACTGTGTGTTTTTAAAGACCAGACTGAGGCGGGAACCTGAGGATGCACCCCGCGTTCACAACACAGTCAGGTCTGAGAGACCCCCTCCAAGTTCAAGTCCAAGGCTGGATGATGGACACACACGATTTTACACGTTCCATATTTAATGCAAATTCAATAAGGATGGGAATGAGTGTGTTTTTTGAAAGTGCAGTTGGGGGTGCATGTCACCTCTCAAACCACAAGAAAGCGGCTGTCGCAAAGGTCAAAGACTGCCCTCCACTTTAGATACCCGAGTCCAGGCACTGGGAGCCCTTACATAGGGGACATTAGTAAACCAAGCTCTACAGACAAGAGTCAGATCCTTATTAGCTCGACTGTTCCTCCTGGGAGGATGGGGGTATTCTTAGTGGATAGAAAGCTTAAGTTTTGAGATTCTAAAATGAATGATAACCACTGGTCTAAGAAGTTCCCCCAACACGACATGTTCCAGAGCTGAAAGGTGGTGTCACACGTTCCCTGAATGAACTGCAGCACCAAGAAAGTGAACTGGGGCATTTTCAATGACTGCACTACAGGTGCCCCGCCCCCTCAGGACATTTCTGAAACAATGTTGTGAAAGCTACAGTGGTACATGTGTTCGGGCTGATATGAATTCACACCTGTTTTTCTTGTTCCCGCCAGAAGCACCAAGGGAAGCAGCATAGGTCCCCGGCGTGGTCATTCTGAGAGAATGGACAAATGGTGGAAGGGGGGGAAATCCAGGCGTGGACCATAGGAGGAAGACCCCACCCCTCCACGAGTCAGGCGAGTGACGGAGCTTCTATGGTGTCCTTTAAGCAGTGTTTGGAATTTTTTTTAAAGGAGAATCCCTCTCGTTACTTATTTTATAAAAGGACCTGAATACTTTACTTACTTAGTTCGTCTACTGAAAAGTTAACGTTAATGTGAATTCTTGCCTCTTACATTTTTGTGTTGCTGTTATTAACCATCTACTGTCTCTGGCCATCCACTAAAAGCGGTCAATCCAAAAGACACGTCGAACGGGTCTTGATCTTTGTCAGCTGAAACGGGGAATCACCGCGTGGCCTGCTGTGAACGCCCACTTAAATAATACGCTCTGAAACCAATGCAGAGCTGGAAACCTATTGAGCCAATGAACAAAGTCTTGCGGACAACCGTTCCCACTGTTTAACCTACACTGTTTAACCCACACTGTTTAACCTACTGTTTATGGCCTACTCTTGGTAACTCTACACTGTTTAACCTACTGTTTAGCCTACAACTGTTTAACCTACACTGTTGTAACCGAAGTTTAGACTACACCTGTTTAACCTACTTGTTTAACCTACTGTTTAAACCTACAGCTGTGTAACCTGACACGTTTAACCGACTGTTTAACCTGACACTGTTTAGCGTGCCCACACTGTTTAAAACCTACATTGTTTAAAACCTACTGTTTAACCTACACTGGTTTAACCTACATTGTTTAACCTACGGTTTAAGCCACACTGATTAACCTACTGTTTAGCCGACACTGGTTAACCGACAGTTGTTTAAAACCTACACTGTTTTAACCTACGTTTTAGCCTTCACTGGGTTTTAGCCTCCCTGTTTTAACCTACACTGTTTAACCTACAGTTTAGCCTACACTGTTTAACCTACATTGGGTTTAACCTACCTGGTTAGCTCACCCACTGTTTAAACACCTACATGTTTTAACCTACATCCCGACCTGACAACATCCACATACACAAAAAGACATAGGTATCAGCATTCTTTATTATTTTGGTTGCCTTGTTCAGGAGCACAACCAGCTCAGCCTCCTTCCCAGAACAGTCTCCTTGCAAAATGTCCTTTTTTAAAGAAATAAGTCACACATCCACTTCTCACACAGTGCATACAGACTCACAAAGAGACCCTCGGTATGTGGCTTAAACAAAATTTGCAAGTCACAGGTACAGGAATGAGCCACAAGAGAAACAGAAGCATTTGGTCACCGGAAGAGCAGCACATGTGCAAACCCCTGGACCATCCTGAGCCAGTGAAATGAAATCTCTTCATTACAAATATATCTAGCCACAAAAGGATAATTAAAATGATAACTATAAACAACATTTCCAGTTACAGACACACTGACACAGTGATGCAGAGGCCGAGACACTGACGACTTTATTGACATGACCGTTCCTGTTTTGATACACGCTCCAACGTTTTGATGCAGTTTGCGTCTGGAAGTGCGACACACACCCCTTGGTTTCTTTGGCCCCTCACTAATCGCGCCGATAAAAAAAAATAAACGGCTTCAAGGTTATAAAAATTGTCGATAGGTTACCGCGTACTTTACTGCCCCCCTGGAAAAAAAGTTTGGTTTGGGTTAATGGAGACACGTTAATTTGTAAGTACTTAATTTACTTTGAGCAGCGCGTGATAACAACACAAAACAACCCCCCCCCTTGGTCATAACGACACTGAGGTGTGAGTGTTCTGTTTGTATATAACCTGTTATCAGAACCTAGTAAGTAAGTCAATGTTTTTATATAGCCGCCTGTTCACAGACCTGAGTCACAAAGCGTTTTACAATTTGTTTATTGTTTGGGCACTTGTCCTCTCACTCCCACACAAGATGGGGAGCGGGTCGAGCCGAACAGCAGGCGCAGGCCAAACCTATTAGACATAGTTTTAGTGGTAGGAAACCGAGTTAAACCCGGAGGAAACCTCGCAGGACACGGGAAGAATATGCAACTCCACGCAGAAAGGCCCTTGGGTCCGGCCGGGATTCGAACCCAGGACCTTCATGCTGAAGGCGAAGGTGGCTATGCCACTCAGCCACCGTTGGTTCGAACTGAAGGAACGGAGCGAGGAGCAGAACGCAGTTTCCCCGACAGCAATGTAGAGGACAGACTCAGCACCCGCCTCCCTCTGGTGCAGTCACTCACTGGGCGGGTCGCCCTCTGGGCTGTCCCACCCTCTGGCATGGCTCCCACTGGGCAGGCTCCCACTGGGTCTGTGTTCCTCCCTCTGGCCTTGCCTCCTCTGCCGTCTCCCTCTGTAGGCTGTCTCCCTCTGGAACATTCCTCCTCCCATCTGGGCAGTCTCCCTCTGGGCAGTCTCCCTCGGGGCAGTCCTGCCCTCAGGCAGTCCTCTCTCCTGGTCATCTCTCTCTGGGCATCTCACTCTGGGCTGTCTCCCGCAGGGCGTCTCCCTCTGTGCATCTCCCTCTGGGCATCGCCCTCTGGGCAGCCTCCCACTGGGCAGTCTCTCCCTCGGGCTGACTCCCTCTGTGCAGCCTCCTCCTGCACAGCCTCCTCCCTGCCGCAGGGCCCGCCTCCTGCGCAGCCTCCTACTGCACAGCCTCCGCCTGCACAGCCTTCCCTCCTGCACAGCCTCCTCCTCACAGCCTCCTCTCCTGCGCAGGAGCCCTCCTCCTGCGCAGCCGCCCTCCTGCCAGCCTCGCTCCTGCACAGCCTCCTCATGCACACCTCCTCCTGCACGCTCCTCCTGCACAGCACTCCTCCTGCAAGCCCTCCTTCCTAGCGAGCCTCCCGCCTGCGCACCTCCGCCTGGCGCAGAGGAGGCTGCGCACGAGGGAGGGCTGCGCAGAGAGAGCTGCGCAGCAGGAGGCTGCGCAGAGGAGGCTGGCGCAGGAGGAGGCCTGTGCAGGAGGAGGCTGGTGCCAGAGGAGGCTGAGTGGCTGGAGGAGGCGTGCAGGAGAGGCTGGCAGTAGAAGGCAGTGCAGGAGGAGGCTGCGCAGGGGAGGCCTGCGCAGGATGAGGCTGGGGCAGGAGGATGCTGTGCATGAGGAGGCTGTGCAGGAGGAGGCTGTGCAGGGAGGAGGCTGCGCAGAGAGGAGGCTTCGCGCAGGAGGAGCTGTGCAGGTAGGGATGGCTGCACAGAGGGAGACAGCCCAGAGGAGACTGCCCATGGAGACTGCCCAGAGGGAGAACTGCCCAGAGGGAGACTGCCCAGAGAGACAGCCCAGAGGGAACTGCCCCAGAGGAGAGACTGCCCAAGAGAGACGCCCAGAGAGGAGACTGCCCCAGAGGGAGAACTGCTCAGGAGGGAGACTGCCCAGAGGAGACTGCCCAGAGGGAGACTGGCCCAGAAGGGGAGACACCCAGAGAGACAGGGCCAGAGGGATACAGCCAGAGGGAGACTGCCCAGTGGAGACTGCCCAGAGGGAGACAGGCCCAGGAGGGAGACTGACCATAGGGAGGACAGCCCAGAGAGAGACAGCCCAGAGGGAAGCGGGTGCGGAGTCGGTCCCGGACCCATTGCGGTAGGGTAACTTGCGTTCTGCTCCTTCGGCCTCCGTCCTTCAGTAAAACCCACGGTGGCTGTAGTGGATAGCACACTCGCCTCTCAGCAAGAAGGTCCTGGGTCGAATCCCGGCCTGGACCCAGGGCCTTTCTGAGTGGAGTTTCATATCTCTCCGCCGTGTCCTGCGGAGGTTTCCTCCGGGTACTCCTGATCCCCTACCTCTAATAAATATGGTACAAGAGGATTCATGCCCTGCTGTTTCGTGCGACCCCCGCGACCATCTCTTGTGGAGTGCGAGACAAGTGCCCAAAAATAAACAAATGTAAACCCGCTTTGGGACTCTGGTCGTGAAAGGCTATAATAAATAAACATCTACTTACTTACTAGGTCGATTACAGTGTCTATAACAACAAACACTCACACATCTGTGTCTTTAAGGACCAGGGTGTGTAACACGCGCTGCAAAGTAATTAAGTACTTACAAATTAACGTGTTTATACATAATCAAAACAACCTTTTTTCCATGGGGGAAGGCAAAAGGTAACGGCGGTAACTATCGACAATTTTATAACGTGAACCGTTATTTTGTTTATCTGGCGCATTAGGTGATGGGCAAAGGAACACCAAGGCTGGTGTGGTCGCCTTTCCCAGAACAAACAGCTCAAAACGTTGGAGCGTGTATCAAAACTACGGTCCATGTCTAAAGCGGGTCAGAGTCACGGCTCTGCATCAATCTGTCCGTGTGTCTGTAACGGGGAATGTTGTTTAAGTTAATCATTATTAATAATCCTTTTTGTGGCTAGATATATTGTGTAATGAAAGGTGATTGCATTTCTGGCTCCAGGAGTCCCGGGGGTTGCATGAGCAGAGGCTCTCGGTGAACACAGCTCTGTTCACTGTGGCTCATTCCTTGTCCTGGACTTGCAAATATCTGTTAAGCCATACCGCGGTCTCATTTAGTCCTGTATGACGGTGTGGGAAGGGAGGCGTTCGTAGCATCCTTAAAAAGGGACATTTTGATGGGAGACATTTTCTGGGAAGGAGGCTGAGCTGTTGTGCGCTGAAAAGGCAACCACATAAAAAGAATGCCTGAACTATTCTTTTTGTGTATGTGATGTTGGTCAGGCGGGACTGTAGGTTAAATACTGTAGATTAAACATGTAGGCTAAACAGTAGTTAAACAATGATGGTTTAAACAAGTGTTGGCTAAACAGTAGGTTAAACATGTAGTTAAACAGTGATAGCAAAACAAGTGGAGGCTAAACAGTAGTGTTAAACAGTGTAGGTTAACAAATGTAGGTTAAACAGTGTAGGCTAAACGTAGGTTAAAAACAGTGGTAGGCTAAACTGTAGGTTTAAACAAAGTAGTTAAACAGGTGTAAGGTTAAACAGTAGGGTTAACAATGGTAGGTAAACTGTGTTGGGGACTTACCATGTAGGGTTATACAGTAGGGGGAAACAGTGTAGAGTTTAAACAGTGTAGGTTACACAGTAAGGTTAAACAATGTAGTTAAACAGTGTAGGCTAAAACAGTAGGGTAAACAGTGTAGGTTTAAACAGTGGTAGGCGAAACAGTAGGTTTAAACAGTGGTAGGTTAAACAATTGTGAGGCGAAACAGTGGTGAAACAGTGTGGGTTAAACAGTGTAGGTTAAACAGTGATGAACGTTGTCAAGGCGTTTTCATAGGCTCAATAGGTTTCCCAGCTCTGCATTGGGTTCAGAGCGGTAAGAGCGTATCACAGCAGGCCACGCGGTGATCCATTTCAGTGCAAAGTCAATGACCAGTTCGACGTGTCTTCTTGGATTTGACCGCTTTTGTGGATGGCAAGACTGGTAGTGGTTTAATAACAGCAACGACAAAAGTATGGCAACGGATCGAACATTAACGTAACTTTCGTAAGACAAGTAAGTAAAGTGAACAGGGTTCCTTTTTAAGATAATAAACGAGAGAAGTCACTTTAAGAACAAACTTCCCCAACCTGCTTATGACACATAGAAGCCGTACACTCGCCGGCCTGTGGAGGGCGTGGCGTCCTCCTCTGGTCCACGCCTGGTTCCATTCCACCATTTGTCCCACTTCTCTCAGATGACCAAGCCGGACTCTTGCAGCTGCCCTTGGGCTTTCTGGAGGGGAACAGAAAACAGGTGTGAATACATATCTGCAGAACAATGTCCAAAATGTAGCTGTTCAACAACATTGTTTTCAGAAATGTCCTGGCAGGGGGGCACTGTATGCAGCTCATTGAAAATGCACCAGTTCCACGTTCTGGTGCTAGCAGTTCTTTCCAGAAAGTGTGACACAACTTTCAGGCTCTGTACATGTCTGTGGGGACATTTAGACCAAGTGGAAATATCAATTCATTTTAGGTCAAACTTAAGCTTTCTATCCCACTAAGAATTGCGCATCCTCCAGGAGGAACAGTGAGCTAATATGGATCTGACTCATGGCTTTAGAGGTTGGGTACTAAGGTCCCCTAAGTAAGGCCAGTGACTGAGAATCGGGTAATCATAATGTGGAGCAGTCCTTTTGACATTTGCGACCTGCGCTTTAATTTGGTTTGAGAGGGTGGACATGCACCCCCAACCTGCACTGTTCAAAAAAATACACTCATTACAACGTAATTGGAATAATCGCATTAAATATGGAACGTGTAAAAATTGTGTGTCATCATCCACTTGGACATGATCTTGCAGGGGTCTCTCCACCTGACGTGTTGAAAGCGGTGCCTCCTCAGTGTTCGGGGGGCCGCAGTCTGGTCTGTAAAACACTAAGTCTGATTACAGGTCCTACACAAAACATTCATATTCTTCTCTGTAATTTATTACTGGAAAGTGCATAGTTAATGAAACAGGTCAAACTAAAATGTGATGAGAGACAAGATTTTACATACACTTTATTTATTAGTAAATCGACCCGTCTGAATTTGATGAAAATCTCGATTTATGGGGGTTTGTTTTTTAAACAGCAACAATACAATACATGGAATAATACACACACATATAACACACATTTATGACGTTACAATGTTTTATTTCTAACAGTGCATGAACCACCAGGACATGAAACACAAACAGACTTAGAGGAATTAGTAAAAAAGTGTGAAATATGACTGTCCCCGACCTGTCGGACCCTGTCAGACCCTGTCGGAACCCAGTCTGACCCTGGTCTGACCCTGCTGACCTGCTGACCCCTGTCGGACCCAGTCTGACCTTGTCACCTTGTCTGACCCATCTGACCCAGTCGACCCTGGTCTGACCCAGTCTGACCCTGTCTGACCCTGTCTGACCCTGTCTGAAGCCCAGTCTGGACCTTGTCTGTACCTTGTTCTGACCCAGTCTGACCCAGGTCTGACCCAGTCCTGACCCAGTCTGACCCAGTCTGACCCGGCTGACCCTGTCTGACCCAGTCTGGACCCAGTCTGACCCCTGTCTGACCCTGTCTGTCCCATCAACCGCTGTCTGACCCGGTCGGACCCAGTCTGACATTGGTCTGACCCTTGCGTCTGCCGCAGTCAGACCCAGTCTAGACCCAGTCTGACCCTGTCGTGACCCGTCTGACCCTGTCTGACCCAGTCTGACCCAGTCTGACCCCTGTAGACCCGTCTGACCCTGCTGACCCTGTCTGAGACCCAGTCTTACCTTGTCTGACTTGTCTGACCCAGTCCTGTGACCCAGTCTGACCCAAGTCTGACCCTGTTCTGCCCTTTGTTCTGGAGCCCTGTTCTGACACAGTCGTGAAAAGTCTGACCCTGTATGACCCAGTCTGACGCCAGCCTGACCGCTGTCCTGACCCTGTCTGACCCAGTCTGACCCTGTCTGACCCTGTCTGACCCAGTCTTGACCTTGTCTGAGCCTTGTATCTGTCCCAGTCTGACCCAGTCTGACCCTTCTGACCCCGTCCTGACCCTGTCCTGACCCTGTCCGGAACCCAGTCTGACCCATCTTGAGCCCTGTATGACCCTCTGACCCTGTCTGACCCCGTTTGACCCGGACTGCCCCTGTCCTGAACCCAGGAGCGAGTCTCATGGGGACGTGTTTTGAAACCAGGAGAGGGCTGAGACTAATAAAATCTGACCATCGTGGCCCACATGTTTGAAACCAGAAACTTTCTTGAACATGCGACACCCTGACCCTCTACCTTGAGAGATTACATGGTTTTATTTAATGTGTTGGCCGAGGATTATTATGAGAATTTAGGGAAGATTTTTTAAATTTGAAATGAATAACTTTTTGTAGAAAAACTACTGCGTGAAGAAGAACATACTTTTCGCATAATTTAACCCTCTCTGAGGAACAGAGAGAGAGACCTGAGACGAGCGACCAGAGAGAGACCAGAGAGAGACCAAGAGAGACCAAGAGAGACAGAGAGAGAACCCTAAGAGACCAGAAGAGAAGACCAGAGAGAGACCAGAGAAGGACCAGAGAGAGACCAAAGAGAGACCAGCAGAGAGACCAGAGAGGAGGAGACCAGAGAGGAGCCCAGAGAGAGACCAGAGAGAGACCAGAGAGAGACCCGAAGGAGACCAGAGAAGACCAGAGAGAGAGCGCCAGAAGAGAGAGAGCCAGAGAGAGAGACCAGAGAGAGAGGACCAGAGGAGTTGAGAGACCAGAGGAGAGAGGACAGAGAGAGAGAGGGAAGAAGGAGAGAGACCAGAGAGAGACCATAAGAGAGACCGAGGAGAAGAGAAGACCAGAGAGGAGAGAGACCAGAGATAGCGAGACCCAGAGAGAGAGAGACAGAGAGAGAGACCAGAGAGAGAGACCAAGAGAGAGACCAGAGAGAGACCAGAGAGAGAGACCAAGAGATATCATGGGAGAGACTGTAGAGAGAGACCAGAGACAAGAGACCAGTGAGAGACCAAACCAGAGCTGGCCAGACCGGCGACCGTTCTCGTTTCCATGTGATCTCTGGTCTGTAGTTACGTCTTTGAGCGGAGTGACCAAAGCATTATAATAATAATAATAATAATCTTTAATTGTGTAGCACTTTTAAAAACAATGTTTACAAAGGCGCTGCACAGGTCAGCATGATAAACAAAATAACATAATGCAAGTCAAAATAATTAGATACCATCAGATTACATAAGGGTAAACTTTATGTAAGGTAGTAATACATGAATTTTATATACCGCCTGTTTCCACGCACACGGAGGTCCTCACAGACGGTTACAATTGTGATTTTTGGGAGTGGGCCTGTACCGGAAGGCACATGCCAGACCTCTTGAACATATTTTTTAAGTAATTTTTAGTAATACAGGAAAACAAACACAAGAAGGGATAGACACAAACAAAGACAGAGCAACATTAAAAATGAAGCTTGTGGAAGGTTTTAAAACAAACAATTAAAAGCTTTTAAGTCAAGTGGGTTTTTAGACGAAGATTTATAAAGAGGATACTGAGATGCCTTTATCTCCGCGGTGGTTCCAAAGCCGAGGGACCCCGGACACAGAAGGCGCGGGTCTCCTTTTTCCGACCTCGACCTTGGAACAGTCACAGGGACCTGCCCGAGGATCTAGGGCTCGGGGGGCTAAGGGCTCGGTATGGGGGGTTAAAAGTGCATAAATATAGCTGGGGTAGCAAGGACCTAAACGAGCTGTTAAAAGTAGAAGACAATGGTAAACCGCACAGGGGAGCCTGTGGAGGGGACGCTATGACAGGGGTGATGTGCTCTCCTCTGTTCAAACCAGCTGATAAGTCGGGGTTTTCTGATTAGAAACGTTTCCACTTACAGAGTGGAGGTGAGATGATGTAATGTCTATTCTTGACAGACAAACCATAAACCCTTTCAGCACACATTTAGTACAATATCGTATAAAAAAAACTATTGACAGCGACAGAGGTTACAAAAGGAATAGGCCACAGAGGAGGCTACACACAGGGGACCAGGAGAACCCACTGCCGCCTCCCACCGCGTTTTTGTTCGTGATTATCGGTTTTAAGGCACAACCCAATACACACACACACACACTCACACACAGCACACACGGCACACACACACGGCACACGCACCAGACACACACGGCAACACACACTCGGCACCACGCCACGCACACACACACACACACTCCACACACACACACACACGCGTCACGCACACACTGCCCAACACACGGAACCGGCACAAGGCACGGCACACACACACACACACACACACCGCCCACACACACACACGACACAGCAGGCACAGCTCTAGATGTTTATAAAATCCTTTAAAAAACAGAAAACCTGATCCACGACTTGACAGTTCCAAGGATCTGCATCAGCCCCACTCTGCGCAACCTTTCTCTACGTCGCTACTCTCTGGGCACGGATCGCCATTGTGGCCTCTCAGGGAAAGCAAGGCGAGGGCTGGTGTTTCTAACGTCCCCCCAATACAAACTGGTGGTTAACGAGTACAGTGAACTTCCAAGGCACTGCTCCCTGCTCTGGAATATCTTTCATTCTTTGTAAAACTGGTTTTACTCCCCGCATGAAATTTGTGTCTTTCTTCTTGCCTCTGTTACAACCGCATTCGCCGGACGAGCAGAGCGAAGTGACATGAGTATGGGAACGTTTATACCCACTCTCTGAATAAGGTAAGGAAACTGTCAGGATCATACTGGAGAACGGACAATTAGAGACTGAGGTCTTCAGAAAGTCCACTCACACACTGACCAGTACTTGGTCTTCAGAAAGTTCCACTCATTCAAAGTAACCTGGCCTTCAAATGATTCAAATCATCCGCTACAACATAAACTCGGGGTCATTAGAACGCTTCAACACCGAGCCCACCAGGTCCCCACAAGCTCGGAGGGAAAGAACAGAGAAACCAAACATGTTCAGAGAGCACTTTCCAGATGTGGCTACCCCAAGTGGTCTTTTACTAAAGCCCAAAGGACGAGAAAGGCCAGAGACACAGTCCTACAGACAGAAGAAAGTAGGAGGAGAGGGGTGTCCTTACCGTATGTGGCGGGAGTTTCAGAGAAACTACAAAGAATCTTTAGGCAACACAAAATCCCTGTGTATTTCAAACCTTTCAACACGTTAAGACAGAAATTAGTGCATCCCAAAGACAAAACACCCAGACACAAACAGAGCAATGTGGTGTATTCAATTAAATGTAGTGAAGAGGAGTGCACTGACCACTATATTGGAGAAACCAAACAAACTCTACAGAAACGACTTTACCAACATCGTAGAGAAAACTCTAGTGGGCCACAGTCGGCTGTTCATCTCCACCTCAAGGCCTCCAACCACACGGTGGATGACACAGAGGTTAAAATTCTGGCTCGGGAGAAGAATTGGTTTGAGAGAGGGGTGAAAGAAGCTATTTTTGTGAGGAAACAAAAAACCTTCTCTTAACAGAGGAGGAGGGTTAAGATTTGTTTTGCCTCGCATCTATGACGACATCCTAAAAACAACGCCCTAACTTGGGACAAGGTCAGTGACATGCTAATGAGTTAGGAGGGGTGAGACCTGCACTCCACTTGAGCATCCCAGCAGACAATAGGTCTGTGACATGCTAAGGAGTTAGGGTCGTTAGCCTCAGCAGGGTCGTTAGACCTGCTCCCTTCTACATCAAGCAGACCTGAGATTGTTTACGAGTTAGTATCAGGATTAGGGTGTGGCTTACCACACCCATAGGTTATAAATCTCCAACGCGCGGTCCGAGAATTCATTCCCTGAAGAAGTCCCCAGGTTGAGGACGAAACGTCGGGAAAACTTGCTAAGAAGTACAGATGATGGGTGAGAAACCTTCCTTTGCTTTGTCCCAGTGGTATATTTTTGGTAACTTTTTGAACATTGCCTAGAATGACTCTGGTGTGCGTGTGTGTGAATGGTTGGTTTTGATCATAGGGGGTGTTGAGGTGTTGAAATCTAGTATCCTGTTACTGTGCTAAATAAATAACCCTACTTTTGTATGAAAACAACCACAAGATTCATCAATGTGACATGTATCTGTTAAAATTACACTACACATTCTTAATAGCTCAGTAGCGACAGTAGCTCAGTTGATAGAGCATTGGCCTTCAGGCCAGAAGGTCGTGGGTTCAATTCCCACCTCATTCAGTACCTCATTCATCCAGCTGGGTTCCACAGTTAAAGTTAGCAAATGCAACAGTATGTTTTTATGTAAAGGCGTTTCAACCCAATCCACGAGTCCTTCTCAGTCTGACTTCTGGCCTGGCTACTTTTGCAGTAGTATAAAGTCTATGCAGCCAATATTTAATTTGTTGTTTTTTGGTGTTTTCCCTTGTCAGACAGTAGAAAAGTGACAGTAAAACAGTCTAAGTCTATTAGAGCTGTGTTGACCTCGCAGTGATCTCCTTTGGACAGATTAAGGCGTCTGCTCTGGGGTCATGTGAGATCACAGCAGGCGGTAGGATCCATCACCGTCTGCACCTGTGATCTGTCTGCGGCTCTGGTCTGTCCATGCATCAGCTGCAGTGTGACCCGATGTAAACAGTGTGTGTGAGTGACATGTGGGGACCAGCCTTCTTTGTGAGGATCAAGTCAGGGATCAAGTTTTTGGTAAAAGTTTAGGCTGATTTTTTTTTTTTTTTTTACAGTAAAATGTGAGGTGGGAATTTAACCCTTGTGAAAATTGACCCCCCTCAGTGAATAAAAATACTCAAAATTATAGGTTTTTTTTCTGAATTTTTCTGAGTTTTCCTAAGTTGACCGGATCTGGGTCATTCAGATCCTTTGAGACCCAAACTAAGGTTTATTTTTTCCACTTTGAATCACTGTAGCGTGTCATTTTTACCTGAGGATTATACACAGGATACACATCTTCAGTAATTAACAGAATTTATTCAAAGGGCCTCAAACGGCCTGTTTGGCTGCAGGTTTTATATACAACCAAGTAAGAGCACAGCAGACTCCACCCATTTGTTATCCTGAAGATTTGAGGAAATGGGAGTGTTGCATGCTCCTGCTTGGTTGGAATGAAAGCCTGCAACCACACTGGCCTGAGGAAAAACAGAAAGTACCTCAGAGCGGCCCAGACGGTCCAGGTTGGAGATGTCGACCGTGTCTCCGGTGGCCGCTGTGTCCACGCCTCCGGTGCCACGCTTCTGCAGCCGCAAGTTCTCAAGAATCTTTTTGAAACGAGCGTCCTGAAAAAATCAATGCAGCAATTTTCAACGTAATCTCGAATTGTATCATGGCTGTCAAACCGGTTTTCAAAGGGCCGGTGTGGCTGCAGGTTTTAGTTCCAAAAAGCAGAAGCGCACCAGACTCCACCCATTTCCTCAAGTCTTCAGGTTAAAACTGGACTCACATGAGGAAACCGTTTTTATGAAGATATAAATTGATCCATAGACAGATTTTGGAGGCAGATTTTGGAGAGCAGAGACATCCAGATTCTTTCAGATCAGATACTTTATCTTTCTCATCCAGGGTAATCCCAAACCGTTTCCAGGCCAGCGAAGAGAGAGTTCCCTCCAGTGTGTACTGGGTCTTCCCCGGGGGCCTTCTTCCAGTGGGACATGCCATGAACATTTACCCCAAACCCTAACCCTAACCCAGGGAGGCATCCAGGAGACATTCTAAACAGATCCGTGAACCACCTTAACTAGCTACTCAACGTGGAGGAGCAGCATCTCTAAGCCAGGCTCTTTATGTGTGACTGAGCTCTGAGACCATACAGCCACTCTGGAAAAAAATTCTAATCGACCTCTCTTTTTGTAATGTTTTGGCTTGTAGTATGTGTTTGATTGGCTGATAGGGGATTGGATTAAAAAACACTTTTTTGCTTTGACCATTCCCTTTTCAAACTATGTACAGGTCTATTGTTTAGTCTTATCATTTGTTTTCCTCCTGTGAATATATCTCACCCATCCATCAATCCATTTCACAGAGTCCCCAGAGCACCAGCCCTCCCTATATCTTGTGCATGTTTGAAATAAATAAATTAATTAATTGTATCTGCCATCTTGTTATTTTGGTCATTCTCATTCATTGTCACTCTCCAAACACAACATCACACATGTCCACTATGATCACATCTCAATTCAGAATAAAGCTGTTAGTACTTCCATTTCAGTGTATTTATTCTGGTTGCTTCTTCCGTACCTTGCTGAGCCTCGGCAGGCGGATGTGCACTCCAGCCCTGAGACCGGTGCCCAGATTGGAGGGACAGGTGAGGATGTACCCCAGCCTCTCGTTCCACATGAACTCCCAGCCACGCTCCTGGATCAGAGTCTCCACCTGTGAAAGTTAAATATTCAAGATTAGTGGTTTTCTATGTTGTCAAGTCTTGGTTAGGTTCAAGACTAAAGTTCATTCAGAAAGCAGAAGTAGCCTCGCACAATGGCCCCAATGGTGAACTCCATTTAGGTTCAAGCTAATGCTACTAGCTAATTTCCCACTGGGTTATAGAGGTTTTCCTTCATATCACAAGGAATGTCAGATTACTGCCAACCAATATACAATTCTAATAATACCCATGTTTTGTCTGTTTGAGTCTCTCCAGATGCCACTCAGAAGGCCACTCTCTGATCTGAACATAACCTCTACACCTGCACCATCCTGACCCCGCCTCACACACTGCTGTAGGGTTCTCAGCGTTACACAATCTGCCTGTGAGACAAACCTGCTTCAGGCCTTTGCAGAAGCGCTCGAACACTCTCTTCATGTTGCCTCCTTTCTCCATGGAGATGACCCGAGTGTGGTCCTCCTCGTTGATCCAGATCAAAAAGTTCTTGTCATCGTTATGCCTGGCACAGAAGCAACGTATTCGACATCAATCTATGACATATTTTTAACCCACATCGGGAATGTAAATCCATCAGGTCTACAGGAACCTTATAACTGGTAGAAAAACATTCTGAACGTACCATATCCCGCGGGCATCGGGCCAGTCCCGGGCCATGCCTGCTGCAGTGAGTAGAGGGGACACGGGTTTGTCAAAGAGGAAGTGCTCCTGATGCACAAGAGACAAGACACACAGGGTCAGAGAGGAAAAACAGCTCGGTGTTAGATTCTAGTTCACTTAAACTGGACCAACTCTGGTTCACTTGGGGCAAAACGTCTTTATTTGTTGAAACAGGTGAACATGGATCCACCAGAGCAGTCAATATGACAGCTTTGGAAGTATAATTACTCAGTTCATTTTTCAACAACTGAACCAGACTCAGTCCAGTTAAAGTGAACCAGACCAACTAGTCTAAACACACCCCGAACGTCTCTGGTCAATGTCAATGTCAGCTTTATTCGTATAGCACATTTACAACAACACCAGCTGCCAAAAGTGCTTCACATGCACAAAATAAAACAAGTTAAATACACACAAATACTTGAGGGGACCTACATTGATGAGCTGTTGCTGCTCGCTCTCGCTCAGCTCTCCCAGACTGTAGTAGCGTCCGGAGAGCTCTCCCTGGAGGCCAGACAGAGCAGTGACCACCACACGCTCCACCTCGCGCCTCTCTGAGCGGGAGCAGGCCGGCGGCAGACTCAGCCCACGGATACTGCGGCCAGTGCGGACACGGGACGACAGCACGTACCGCTCATCAAACATGCCTGAGGTCAACTGCCGAAAAGAAGGTGAGAGAAAATGAGAAGTTATAGATTCTTTAATGATAATGCTTTGGTTTTATGCAGTGTTATACATTGTTTTTTGGACACTCAAAGACACTTCACGGTGGTAATAATCTATGTAGCCACAGCTGTCCTGGGGCACACTGAGAGAATAGAGGCAACCAGTAGGAGCCCCTCCGACCACCACCAACCATTCACACCAGACTCATTCTAGAGTGGGTGAAATGTCTTGCCTAAGGACACAACAACTGTTTGGTACTTTACAGCTGCAGCCGCCCCACTGTGGCACCTGATGTTCCCAGAGGTCTCCCATCACAGTAGTAACCAGGCCCTATCTGGCTTAGCTTCAGAGGCCGGACGGGATCTGTCTTTCACATGCAGGTATGACCACTTTACGTATTGATCCCCCAAAGGAAAAATTCACGTGTCCAGGTCGAGAATCTGTGTTGTTGAACCCTGGACGACGCTGGTGAACTTAAGTGCCCCTCTTACTAAAAAGTCTGGACACCCCTGCTACAGACGCTTCCAGAACATCAGACCTTGCTTGCGTCCAGGTCCGTGGGGTGCTTCATGGTCTGAGGATCGTAGCCGTTGTGTCTGTCCTTAATGACCGGGTCAAAGAGCTCTTCGAACACCTGTGGGAAAGACACACAAACAATATTTTAACCCCGCCCCTTCTGTCTGAATGCTTCTGTCTCAGTCCAGTAAGAGTGTGATGTCATTGTACCACTATGGCATCATACCCAGAGCACGTTTCTTCTGTTTGTTGCTGTTCCCCAGGAATTAGTTTGTCATTATCTCAAGTGAAAATACGCAGTCACATTTAGTGGTTTCAGCTGATAATTTTAACACAGGTTTCACTGTGTATTTACCACTGAAGATAGTATTTCACATTTTAAAACATGAAATATCATTGTCAAAGTATTCATATCATTTTGAATAAGAATCATATGCATTATATGTCTTCTTTACCACTGGGATTCCCAGAATTATGAAACTAATACAACTCCAAGAGAAGTCATTTTGACAGGTCCCATTCAAATCAATGGAAATCTCAAAATTCCCACAAATAACATGTTTAGTTTTTCACTAGTTTTATTTAAAGAATGATCATGTTTTAGTTGGTAATACATAACAAAACTGGTTAATATAATTTCAAACACAGTAAAACAGTTTGCTATATGAATAAAGATTACATAAATTAAGGGAATTATTTCATTAGTCACAAAATTATTAAGATCATATGTGATGAGTAATCACACTCCCAAAACTAAAAGCCGTCAAATTGACTGCTCTGGGAGATCTGGTGTTTCGTAATGAGACCATAACATCACCGTGGGAACTCATAGAGACTTCACCTCGTAGCTCTCCTCATCTCCTGCCACCATGCCCACGGTCTTGATGAAGGGGTGGCCTGGGTTGTCCACTCCGGTCTGGATGCACTGGTCCAGGCTCCAGTTGTTGGGGGTGACCTTGTCCCGCAGACGTCCGTACATCGCGGGGGTCAGCGCCGACGCCATGCAGTTGTTGTGCTTCCTGAGGTCTGGGTAATCAGCGCTGGTATCAACAACATGGAGGAAGATAAGATAAGGTAAAATAAGAGATAAGATCAACTTTATTGATCGCACAATGGAGTATTTACATGTCAAATTGTGTATGGATTAGGGTTGAAATTATACTTTGTGCAGGATATAACTATGTTCAATAAAAAAAAGTGGCAATAGCAGTGCTGGTTCTTCAGTCCTAGTGCAGGTCATTAAGAGAGAGGACGAGAGTTAAAATCTGTAAATGTCTTCCCTTCTCGTTGACCCAATGAGATACAGAGCCCAAATGAGTTTCCCCCTCACCCTTAGAGCTTCCTTAGAGATAGCTCCCTAAGAGATGGGGTGAGGAGCTCATCCACACGGGAGGAGCCAGTCAAGGTGGCTCTGGCATCTTTTCGGAAGCCTTTCCCTGGGGTACTTTGACTTTGAAGTTTTAAATGTAGTCCCTCTGTTTGTTTCAGATTCAGATCAGATTCATTCTATCTGCCAATCGCACTAAAGCTCCATTGGAATACATGTGCAAAGGTCTCCAGTGTGCACAAGACCAGTATATAAATAAAACAAAGTTAAAAGTCTGGAACCCTGGACTCCCTGGACTTGAGGGCTAGTCCCCAGTTTAAGTTTAGAAGGTGTTAGCCAAAAGTGTAAAGAAGCTAGCACTGCTTAAATACACTGTACACTTTTGCCTTGGTATAAGACCTTCTAAGCCTTAAACAAAAGGCAAGTTTATTTGTATAGCACAATTCATACACAAGGCAACTCAAAGTGAAAGCATTAAAATCATAAATAATCACAGAACATTAAAAAGAAAGAAAAAAATATAAATATAAAATCCCTCAGTTGTATGCACAGCTAAACAGAACCGTTTTTAACCTGGTTTTAAACATTGTCAGAGAGGAGGCCTGTCTCACATCTTCAGGAAGACTGTTCCAGATTTTAGCAGCATGAATCTGAAAAGCCACCCCCCTGACCCAGAAATGGATTAAAGGGTAGAAAATGGATGGATGGATGGATGAATCTGAAAAGCAGCCTCCCCATGTTTAGTTCTGACTCTGGACACTAACAGGAGTCCAGTCCCTGTGCTCCTCAGACTCCGGGCTGGTTCATATGGGACTAACATGTCACTAATATATTTAGGACTCGAGCTGCTGCATTTTGAATGTACTGCAGCTGTTTTACAGCCTGTTTGGACAGACCTGTGAGCAGGCCATTGCAGTAGTCTAACCTACTGGAGACAAATGCATGGATAAGAATCTCCAGGTCTGCTTTAGACACTATGTTTTTGATCCTGGCAATGTTTTTTAGATGGTAAAAAGCTGCTGATGTTACTGATTTGATCCATCCATCCATCCATCCATCCATTTTCTACCCTTTAATCCATTTCTGGGTCAGGGGGGTGGCAATCAGAGATGCCACCCAAATCTCATAGCACCAGCCCCTCACTGATCCTCTGCAGGTGGTGAGTCCACAGGAGCTGAGATCTTCCAGCGGGGGCTTTGGGCAAAGTGGGGTTAAGTGTCTTGCCCAAGGACACAACGACAGCAGTCATCAGTGGGAGTCGGTGGAGAATTGAACCCACAACCTTCTGGCCTTAAGGCCAATGCTCTACCAACTGAGCTACTGTCGCCCCTTTACTGATTTGATGTGGCTATTAAATTTCAAGTCTGAGTCCAGTATTACCCCTAGATTTCTGACCTTGTTTGAAGGTTTTAGGGAGAGAGACTGGAGGTGACAGATGACGCTCTCTCTTTGTTTCTGGGGACCAAAGACAATCATTTCAGTTTTGTCTGCGTTTAGCTGAAGGAAGTTGTTTTGGATACAGTGAAGGAGTGAGTCCACTGGTCCATGTTCTCCTGCAGTCAGTGAGACATAGATCTGAGTGTCGTCTGCATAGTTATGATAGGACACTTCGTTTCTGCGTATTAACTGACCTAACGGCAGCATGTAGAGATTGAACAGAAGAGGTCCCAGAATTGACCCCTGTGGTACTCCACAGGTCAGGGCAATATGATCTGAGACACAGTTTCCAATCTCCACAAAGTACTTCCTGTCTTCAAGGAAAGACCTAAACCAACTTAGGGCGGTGCCAGCGACGCCAACCCAGTCCTCTAGTCTCTGTAAGAGGATCTCATGGTCGACGGTGTCAAAGGCAGCACTTAGATCTAACAAGATTAAGATTGAGACTTGGCCTGCGTCAGTGTTCAGCCGGATATCGTTTGTAACCTTGACGAGAGCAGTCTCAGTGCTGTGGTGGGGTCTAAAGCCGGACTGAAGCATATCAAATGAGTTGTTGATTATAAGAAATCTAGTAAGCTGTAGGTAGACAACTTTTTCAAGGACTTTCCCTATAAATGGCAGATTTGAGATGGGACGATAGTTGTTAAGTACCGTAGCATCCAGACTGCTCTTTTTTAGCAGGGGCCTGATGACTGCAGTTTTCAGGGCCTTTGGGAATATTCCAGAATGAAGGGACATGTTTACTATCTGTGTGAGTGAAGGTAACAGACTGCTCAGAACAGACTTCAGAAATCTAGTGGGTAGTACATCCAGGCTGCATGTGGAGGAGCTCAAACTGGAGATTATCTCTTGGACATTTTTATCATCTACAGGTGCAAAGTGAGTTAGCTCAAAGAGCCTTTCAGGCTGTTGGATTGTTATCTGTGGATTGGAGACAATGGTGTTTTTGATGCCTTGAACCTTGTCATTGAAAAAGTGTGAAAACTCATTGCATTTACGTTTGGAAGTTAGCTCTAATGGCATCTGAACAGGGGGGTTTGTTAATCTATTAACTGTTGAAAATAGAACACGCAGATTGTTACTGCAGCCTTCAATCATTTCAGAAAAATACCTTTCTCTCGTACTACGTAGCACCCCGTTTAACTCGCACAACTTATCCTTAAATATCTTGTAATCAACCTGGAGGTTGGACTTGCGCCACTTCCGCTCGACCCTCCGGCACTTTCTCTTCAGTGCCCTGACCGAGTCTGCTTTAGCCCACGGCGCCTTCTGCTTATTTTTCACTATTTTAACCTTCACAGGGGCAACGGTATCCAGAACATTCAAAACACTAGAGGTGACAGAGTTAAACAGTTCATCTACAGTAGAATACGATGCATTTTCAAAGTTTATCATTCCCATAAATAGTTCACTCGTATTTTCATTTATGTGTCTTCTTCGTACAGTTGCAGAGTCCACTGGTGGTTTGTTAGTGAAACACATGTCAAAAAATACACAGAAATGATCCGAAAGAGCAACATCGACCATGCTTATATTTGAAATATTCACCCCCTTAGTAACTAACAGGTCTAGAGTGTGCCCTCTGCTGTGGGTGGGGCCACTCACGTGCTGAGTGAGACCAAAGGTATCAAGTAAAGAACTCAGCTCTTTTGCATTTCTGTCATCAACATTATCCACATGAATATTAAAATCACCTGTAATAACTAAACTATAAAAATCTGTGCATACAACTGAAAGCAACTCGGTAAAATTATCAATAAAACTGTGACATGACTGCGGTGGCTTGTGTAGGACTATGAAGAGTATTGGAGGAGATGGTTTTTGTTGTATTTTAAAAGACACATATTCAAAAGACGGAAACTTCCCAAGAGACATTCTATGGGAGACAAAGTGGTCTCTGAAAATGGCAGCTAAGCCTCCTCCTTTTTTGTTTTCCCGTATTTCAGATTCAAATTTGAAATTTGGTGGTGATGCTTCTATTAAAACTGCATTTTCTGTATTTTGGTCATTTATGTTCATGTTTCAGCCATGAACATAAGATCAAGATTATGAGAAAAAATAAAATTATTGATTAACCCTTTAAGCGCCAGAGGTTTTTTCCAAAACGCTCAATTTTGACATCTTAATTTCAAAAGGCTATAACTTAAAAGTGATAAGAGATAAAGGCTTTCTGTAAATTAGAAAAATATAAAGGATGGTCCAAAGTTTATGTAGAGAATAAATCCCCCCATCTAATTTGCATATTATGACGTCATTTGGCGTTAGAAATAGTGGATTTTAGAATTTTCATACAATATTTGTATTTTTCTAATTGACAGACATATATTTATCACTAGAACATGAACACACACAGAGCACACACTGTAACATTGTAAATGTTCATGAAAATAGTAAAAAAATATAAATCATGGTGCTGCTGTGAGCAGTCTGCCCAGACGCGCGCGTCACCGCGACCCTGCTGCTGCAGATGTCTCCCCCACTCTCTCTCTCATCTCCCCTGCCCTCTCTCTCGTCTAACACACACAAGACAAGGCCTCTCCAACACATTACTGTCCCGGTGATTACGGGAGGCTTGAAAATAAATATGTGGGAAGCACTTTTAGCGGAGACTTTGGCGGAAACTTCAGCGGAGGCTGGAGGTCGCGGCGCGGCGCCCCGACCCGAGTTCCAGGCTTGTTTTCCGCAAATCTAACCTGTTTCCGAACCTCCCAATGGCTTGGCCTCATAGACGTCGGAACTAGGGGTGCGGGGGGTGCGGCCGCACCCCCTGGTGCGGCCGCACCCCCTCCGCGTGTGCCGGGAGCGAGAAGTTATCACTATCCTGCGTTCCTTGCAGCCCAAAACCCGCTCCATGCTGTCGGAGGTGCTTATGAAGCTCTGTCTGGCTAATATCTGTCGCAGCCTCTGAGCGCTCTTTCTCAGCCTTGCGCAGATTAAAGACCTGGCTACACCAGTGACGTGCGGTGGGGGATCAATCATTTGTTCATATGATTATACATCATATAAACCAACAGGACCTACAGGAACAGGAGCGGCTTATACACAATTTGTTTGGCTACAGCAGAATATGATTTAATGTCTGCATAGTTTTCTCATACAAAACGCAAACGTTTGTAAAAAGTACAAAGTGTGTTATGGGCCTTATACCTTAGGTGTTAATGAACAGCACAGACCACTTCAGTTAGGACCAGTTTCATGTTTAAGTCCAGATAATAGTTTGAGCACAGACATGTAATCCTCCATTTGGAAATAAGTTCAATGAGTTTTAAAAAGTAAAAAAAAACGGGTGTCTCCTCCGTAAACTGCGAGTTTTGCTGCAGCCGACTCCCGGGTAAATCCAATTTCTAAATTCAACCTTACCCTTCACCTCTTTTTCTTATGATTCATATCATCATTGGAAGCAAAACATTACTCTAAGTGCATTTTAAATTATCTTAAAATGTATTATAGGTATGTTAGCCAAACCTGTAGCTGCCCTTAGCAGAAGAAGAACAAGAAAGGAGCTTTCTGATGGAATTGGATGCAGCCAAAGTTTGGGCTCACAAGCGCCCCCTTGAGGCTTTCCTCACTTACAAGCTGTGGTTGAGCGCGATTAAGACCCATATTTGCTTCAAAAACACAATTTATGAGCCATCCTCTTAAATGTAAACATGTTGATTGTAAATTAAATATTTTTGAACTTTTTAAACTGTGATAAACAGAGAAAACAGTTTGATAGCACCTCACAGGACTCTCCCTGTGAGCTGTTGCTTTTTACGTCTCCCAAGAGAGGCTTGCCTCACAGCGCCGCTCTGTCAAATCTGCGATTTCAAGGTATAAATAAATTAAATAAGGCACAGCACAAATCACTTGATAAAGTGACCAAACATTATTGTATCCATTATATTACTTTTCTTTCTATGATCTTAGGTGAGGGCCTTACCTGCCTCATCTGACCGCACGTCACTGGGCTACACAACACAATGAAGCCACCGGAGAGACTGACGCATGAATGCGTATTGAAAAAAAAAAAGTTCAGTTTGATAAGTGACTTGCTTGATATATATTGTTTATTTTTTTTAACAATTAAGATGGTATGTTATTATCCAGTGTAATCCAAGTATGAGTCTCTCCCTCGACTCTCCCAACAAAAACCCGCCCCCCCTCTCAGAAAATAGTTCCGACGTCCATGCTTGGCCTTACTCTGAGAAACACTGTTCCCACTGCAGACCCTGTGCAAAGTGTCTAAAGTTAGTGTTTGGTGCGGTACAACACTTGCAGGCTGCCCCGCAGCTGCATTCGCTTCGCTATGATTTCTGCACTGGTTCAACGCGGTCTTGCTCGAATATTTTGTATGGGAGCATGACGTTTTTTGGGGCCAGGGAGGTAGTCTGACATGTCTGCCAACTAGTGGCAGGGAGTATGAATGAATTTTGACACTCAGTTGGTCACACTCGGCCGTTTTTAACAGTACCGCAGCTTGTCGACTTAAGTCGACCGTGGCGCCTAGAGGGTTAAAAAAGACTTGTTAGAAAGAGATCTGACATTTAGCATAGCAAGTTTCAAAGTTTCAGTGTCAGCGGTTGTGGTCGACTGATTCTTACACGGAACAAGAATTAGATTTTCATGATTAGACTGATTAACTCCAGATATCTTTCTGTAATGTATTCTTTGTGTTATCACTAAGGGAATGGCACAGGTGGCTTCATGACAGGGCCCCAGCCGGGTCTCTCCTCTAGCTAGACTGCCAGTGGCTGCGAAGCAGAGACCCTGTGCATCCTAGGGAGAGGAGATTCATTTTATACATTTATCTCCAGTCTGTCGCTGGGAGTTGGCGGTTCTGTGACGCCTTTTAAAACGACTGTTGTTGTGATACTTGTTATGAAGCAAAACATAAAACTTTGTGACATCCGAACAAACCAAATCTATCTTTCTTCTCTGGCTCTCCTCGCTGGTGTCGTGCCGTTCCTCTGTGACTGACCTGGGCGGGAACATCCTCCTCCTCTCAGCTGCGGTCACTCTGGTCTCTGTGAGTATATATCCAGAGGCCAGACCCAAACCTGCCAGACCCACACTGGCCAGCATCACCGCGCTGCTCCGGCCGGACATCAGGCGACTGATCGGGTTCGCCATGGTCACCTGCGGGAAAGAGGGAGAGAAAAAACACATCATCATGAAAAAAAATTAGAGATGATGAGATGGTAATTTGTCATTCAGCCAACTTCAGCTCCCTCATAGCTAATTTTAAAGCTCTGAACAACTCAAAAGCTGGATGACAATGTTATTTGAGGTTAGCGAGGCAGAAGACCACATACAATGACCAAAGGGCCGAAATTGGCTCTCGGGCCTTAGTTTGGACATGCCTGTTTAAGAGGTAGGATTTCAAGATCTACCTCATTTGGAAATAAAATGATCCTAGGGAAATTAGGGAAATAAATATATCTACAGTGGCTTAAGTATGCTGTAATACTGTTAAATTAAACATACTTTGCATTTTGGGCTGATACTAAAAATACTGTAATGTGTTTTGTATATAATGTGAAAAATTCTGTCCAGCTGCGCTTTTTAATGAACTGTAATTATGTATGATATAAATGCCTATAAATGTACAGACTATGCTATACAAATACCCTTGCCTTTGCCTTGGCTAGTTCTATATTTCTATGATTTTGAAAGTAGTAGAAGTAAGAGTTTCTTAGTTTCTCACCCAACAAATTCCAAGCCAATTTAGCGCGGTATAAAATATGGACAAAAAAAAAAGCATTCTGGGTTGTGTACCAATAGATTATAAAACCTTTGGCCACTATTGCAAATTGAAATTACAGACAATTAATAGTGACACTAAAATACTATTATGTACCGCTCAAACAGTTATAGAAGTTGCTAGAGTCTGTATTCACTGTGGGACCCAGTGTATACAGAGGCATCACTCACCTGTTTGCAGACTGAGGATCCACTGAAGGAGCTCAGAGAGAGACCAGAGGCATGCGGAGGATTAGCTATCACCATAGTCTCAATCCTCTTTGTCGCATCACTCTTCCTCTCCCCATGGAATAACGTCCTCATACAGTCAGGCTGCAGCTCCTGTCCGGGAATACTGTGACAGCTGGGGAACTAAACTTTTAATTAAACTACACTGCAAAAAATACTTATATCATGAGGTGATAATTGCTAAAATCAGGTCGTATTTTTTATTATTTTTTATCTTAATCGGAGTTCATTCTGACTGTGTTAAAACAAGAATCTCCAATGGGAAAAAGCCATTTAGTCTTATTTAAAGAACTGTTGCTTTATTGTCTCATTCCAAGGGAGACATTTCTTGTATCTTTTTAAAACAAGATCATTTTGCATTGTCCTGTTGTGGAATTTCTAAGGAGTGAAATGCACAATATTAAATATAAAATAAATAACAAGAGCTGTAATTCAAATCAAAGTGTGGTTTATTATCTCAGTAAATGTATACATATACAGGAAATACAACCGTGTAACCGCGTGGCAGGTCCCGGGTAGATCTGCTGAATAGTGCTCATTCTCTCTCATATTTATAGGATGGAACAAACAGAAGAGTCTATCTATGGCGTCTCTGAGTCCGAGATTAAGTGGAAGCTATTGCCCAAACCCCCCTCTCTTCTGACGTCTTACTCTGATAGACTCTGATATTACTCTGATATTAGGAAGAATTGTCAGTAGGACCGGTGAGCCCGCTCTTCTTGCCCCTGATATCAATCTCGTATCTGCCTCCACCCCGTCATTGGCCTCGCGTCCCTACAGAACAACAGTTTAGTTAGTTTCAACAGATTTACTGGCTTTGAACTTTGTCCCAGATATCCCATTTCATCATTAGATTTATTCTTAAGTTAAATTGATTTATAATCCCAGTAAGATTTCTATAACAGTCCCATTGGCAAATCATGCTCAAATTAAGATATGTTTAGCCAATTTTGTTCTATCACTACCCACAGCCTATTGGCAATGTAAAGCATGATATCAAACTTCTCTATCTACAGGTGTCCTTTTATTTTGTATCATTTAATTTTACAAATTTTAAGATTATTAAAAAGCAAAATACCAACACACACACAGGGAGTGCCTGGCCCCTCCCTCTGCTCTCATAAGTTTGTAAGTAAGTAAGTAAGTAATCTTTTATTTATATACCGCCTTTTCACTGCAGATCTGAGTCTCAAAGCGGTTTACAATTGTTAATTTTGGGCATTTGTCTTTCACTCCACATAGAGATGGGAGTGAGGTCGCCATTACAGGAGGCACATGCCAGAACTATTGGACATATTTTTAGTGGTAGGGGAAACCGGAGTACCCGGAGGAAACCTACGCAGACACGGGGAGAACATGCAAACTCCCCTCAGAAAGGCCCTGGTAGGACCGGGATTCGAACCCAGGACCTTCTTGCTGAGAGGCAAGAGTGCTATCCACTCAGGTGGCTCTGTGTTTGTGCAGAGTTCATTGTTGTGAAGCAGCAGCGATGGCGCAGACAGAGTTGTTCCTGTGTCCTGTGTGTTTGGATTCACTGCAGACTCCTGTGACTCTTCCCTGTGGACACAACTACTGCCTGAAGTGTATCCAGGACCACTGGGACACCGAGGAGGAGCAGCAGCTCTACACCTGTCCTGAGTGTTATGTGAACTTCACCCCGAGGCCTGTGCTGACTAAGAACATCCTGTTAGAAGCTCTACTGGATCAGAGGAGGACAGCGCCCCCTGCTGTCCTCTGTGCTGGGCCTGCAGCGCCCCCTGCTGACCCTCAGGACCTCTGTGGGCCTCAGGACGTGTCCTGTGATGTTTGTTCAGACAGGAAGCTGAGAGCGGTCAAGTCCTGTCTGCAGTGTTTGGCCTCCTACTGTGAGCGCCACCCAGGGCTGGACTGGCCATCGGGTGTACTGGGCAATGCCCAGGGCTGGACTGGCCATCGGGCGTACCGGGCAATGCCCGAAGGGCCGATGCCCATATTTGGGCCGGTCTGTCTGCCACATACAAAAAAACATGTTTGTGAAAAGTGTAAATCCGTTGAGAAATGTCTGTGAGGAGCGCGCGTGTCCGCGGAGCACCTGCTGCATGTACTTGAACGGGATTCCACCACCTCAGCGGCCGCAGTGTTCCCGCATCCAGCGGCTCTGAGCTGGACGCAGGAACCGCTCACCGGGAACCGCTCACAACACAACACGGCGAGCGCGTAGCCGCAACGTGACCATATACCCAAGACCATAAACGCGCACAGGACCATGCGTGTCTTTTCGTAATTTGTGCACCCAATAAATACACCGCTGCAGAAAACAGTCCGCGTCTCCCCTCTCCTCAAAATTAAAGCTCGGGTACCTAAATTTTCCATTGCATTAAAAGTTCATGTTTGAGCCCAAAAGTAAAATGTTGTGAACAGATTAAACAGATTTAGAGCCAGCCAATGGCTGACAATATGCATTTCAGATATTTTTGACCAATTCTCATCCCTGTAACAAACAATAGTATTGTCTGCGTCCACCTCCCTCACTCTGAGACATGTTTATTACTCTGTTTAATGTAGACTTTTGTACTGTATTTTATTGTTCAAACTGCAGACATCCTGATCCTCTACAGTATTTGCTTCCACATACTGTATAAACCAGGGGTCAACCTTTAGTGCCCCTAAAGTGGCTCCTGGAGCCTTTTCAAAAATGTCTGAAAATGGAGTGTGAGGGCTATATTTTCAATGTGGTTTCTGTAGGAGGAAAAACATTCTTAACGTTTTTCAATGCTGCAAAAACTTGTATAAGTAATATTACATTTTAGCATTTCTGTACGTAGTGCGTCATATCCTGTGACGCGGCCCGTGCCAGGCGGCTGCTGCTGTAAACAAACCGGCGTGTGTGCATTATAGACTGTGTGTGTGCATGGATCCCAAAGATACAGAGAGAAAGAGTCGATAAGACTGGACTAAGAATGAGAATGAACTTTTGCTTTCAGTCAATGAGGAAGGACTGCTTCATGTTTGCGATGTAATGAAAACAATAATGAACAATGAAGCTTTAAACACCGTTCACTGAAAGATTCATTCATCATAAAGTCAGAGCACCTATTTTCAGACTTCAAAAACCTCCACAGAGACGGTGAAAGAAAAGGCCATTAAGGACATTCAGCTCCAGCAAACTTCAGCCTGTGATGTGATCAATATGAACAGACAGTGATGCAGGTGAACTGAGCCAAAAAGCAGATGTATTTACTGTATTTGTACAATTGCATGAAGGCAAAAAAAGTTAAACTTAAAGCAGAGTTGTCACGTGGTGCGTCATTCTCTCCAGGACACGCTGCAATGAAAATACACATTTGATAATCATGAATGGTTTTTATGTGTTTGTAGCCTTTACTTTGTCATTTAGATATTAGTCTAATATAGCTAATATAGCTAATATAGCTAATGTAGCTAAGGTAGCTAATGTAGCTAATGTAGCTAATACAGCTTCAGACCCTGTTACCTTCATATAAGCCTTATACAACGCTGTTTTTTTTTTTTTTTGTCAAATATGGCTCCTTGAACCTTTTGAGTTGCCTGGGCCGCTAAAAAGGAAAAAATGCCCGGGCCGTTTTTTTGTCCCAGTCCAGCCCTGGCAATGCCTGAAGGGCCGATGCCCATATTTGGGCCGGTCCTCATTCAAAAAACCTGTTTGTGACAAGTGTAAATCCGTTGAAAATTTTTTCGAGAGGGGCACCTGCTGTAATTACTCAAACGGGATTCCGCCGCCTCAGCGGCTGCAGTGTTCCCGGGCAGCTGCGGCCACTTTGTAATGAGCGGCTCCCGCATCCAGCGGCTCTGAGCTGGACGCGGTAACCACTCACAACACAACACGGTGAGCACGTAGACCATTTAAGACCATAAACGCTCACAGGACCATGCGGGTGTGATCCGGCATTAGTACCCCTTTTTATCTGCTAAGAAAATCGACACGTTACATTTCTGTGTTACTATACTTTGTAGTGTAACACGTCACGTTAACTGTGTTTAAATCGGGAACACGTGGAAGAGTTTGGTATTTTTTATTTATTATTTATGTGTTTATTTGACAGGGACATTGCACAATAAATGTATTGTTCAGACCGGATATAGCTACAAGCTAATTTTCATCCGTAGTCCCTGAGGCAGAGGCAACGTGACAGCAGGTTTACAGTGTGCAAAGAATTGATAAATAGAAAGAATGAATGGCCTAATTAAAATACAGATAAAATACAACACCTCTAAATCACACAGACACAATTCAATACATACAAAATATACATCACACAATTATTTACATCTGACTAATGACTACAGACTTGATTCTCTTTGAGCCAGTTTTTTAGGCTGAGTTTAAACTGTCCTAGTGAGTTACTCTCCCGCACAGACAGAGGTAGTGAGTTCCAGGCCCACACAGACAGAGGTAGTGAGTTCCAGGCCCACACAGACAGAGGTAGTGAGTTCCAGGCCCTCACAGACAAAGGTAGTGAGTTCCAGGCCCTCACAGACAGAGGTAGTGAGTTCCAGGCCCTCCCATACAGAGGTAGAGAGTTCCAGGCCCTCACAGACAGAGGTAGTGAGTTCCAGGCCCTCACAGACAGAGGTAGTGAGTTCCAGGCCCTCACAGACAGAGGTAGTGAGTTCCAGGCCCTCACAGACAGAGGTAGTGAGTTCCAGTTCACTGCTGCTTTGACAGAGAAACAGTTCTGACCAAAGGAGGAGGACCTAAAGTTCACATAACAGTCTCCCCTGGATGTGGCTCTGGTGGATCTGGTTCTCACCTCCTCACACCTTTTCACAAATGAATTTAGTGGTGGGGGTGCCAAATTTTGGAAAATTGTATATATAAGACAGATATTTGCAAACTGGATCACACTCTCAAATGTAAATGATTTATATGTCTATAACAATTTTGTAATGATGATGTGACCTCTAAAATCTTTAGAGCTTGTTTGTATAAACTCAGAAGAGGTTGCCTTGCTGAGTCTGGAGCCAATGACCAGGATGTGCAACAATAAGTGAATTGGTCCGCAACATCTCCCGTCACTTCACATTTGTTGTCATTGTCCGTGTAGCCAATGAGGAAGGCTTTCTATTAAGGGGTGGGACAAATGTGTACTGGTTTAGTTTGCATCAGAATAAGTGTGCGCAATGGCAGTGAAAAGACGCTGAAGCTGCAATGAATTTACACTCATAAAAAATCAACTTTGAAATAAAAAAAATCCCATAGATTAGTAACTTAAGTACCAATAATAAAAAAAATATATTTTTGATTGATGAAATGTTAGTAAAGCATTTTGGCACAATTGTGCCAAATTCATTCCGAATGGCACTACTTGATGAAAAGGAGAAACTGCATAAAAACCATAAAACTTAGAAGTCTGAAACTTTAGACAGGTGTTGTCAGAATCAGTTTTTATTATCAACACTTTTTTTTGCTTTTGAATTCTATAAACTGTAAAAAAGTATTCAGTGTAAATAAATTCAATATTTTAAAATTCAGTGTCCAAAAATTCGTTGCTTTTTTTTTTGCTGCTTGAAATGTCATGCTTTATTTCTGTGTAAATCAAGACCAAAGCAATCGATCAGCCAATCCTCCATAGATGTAGCCGGGGCTAGAACACGACTGTCTTGTTCATCTGAACATGGCGTCCACAGCAAACCAGTAAGTGTGTTTTCTCATCATTAGTTTGTGTGTAACAAACCACTACTGTTTGTACTTTCTGAACATATTTTTACCTTAGCTTATCATTAGCTAGCTCCGCGTAGGTGGATTCTAGGTTTTGGCAATTCCTCAACGCTGATTTTGCTAATGCTAAGCTAAGATGAACCGCAGGAAAGCCAAGTACATGGGGTTTGCGGTTCTTGTAGGACGTACGTACTTTGTTCCCAATTTCAATGTGTATATTATTCTAGCAGTGGAGCAAGGACGAAACCTGCTGTTTTAGAGACAGAGCATGCTAAGGGGTTGTTGTTAATTATGTTGTTCATTTTTATGTATCTAGACCTCTGATAATTATTCTGTCTATTCTAAATTTTGACATCTTAGTGAAACCAAGACTGAATGAAGGATCGGTTCTTTAGGGAGAAAACAAACCATGGATTCAATATTAATGCTACAGAGAGGAATCAGACTGATAGATAAATCCCACTCTACCTCCTGTTAAAGACTGGACATGTATTTACATTTACTGTTGATATCACATGTTATGTTCATGTGTGTGTTTGTAAAGGCATCGTACTTCTGCTCCTCCTCAGAGCGTCTGGTTCTACTGTGTATTTATATTCATTAATTTGACTGGGACAGTACATGTATATGAACATATATGTCGACATGTCTGATTGTAACAAAAGGCTCATTTTAATCCCAGAATAACGGGTCTGTTTAAATTAATGATTTTTTTTGTGTGAATTTCTTTTCCAGAGGCATCATTTCTCCATCCATTTCCATCACCTCCAGCTTTTGTGGATTACGATATAAACCACAACGACCAATTTGTTCATTTGTTTTATTAATTACAAGTCATGGATAGTTAGAACACATCTCTCATTTTCTGAAGACATATGTGCAGCAGTAACAACAGCAGTAACAACAGTAACAGCAGCAGCAGTAACAACAGTAACAGCAGCAGCAGTAACAACAGCAGTAACAACAGTAACAGCAGCAGCAGTAACAACAGCAGTAACAACAGTAACAGCAGCAGCAGTAACAACAGCAGGTGCCTGCCTCCAATGTTAATACAATTAAATGTTATGTCCTAATTAAAACGTAAATTCAACCTTTACCTCATCATGGCCGCTCCTCTCTCCGCTCCGTGATCCATGCTACTAGGGGACGCTCAAGTACAACAGCACGGCCTGATAATAGTGTGCAGCGTCCGAATCGCCATCAGAATGAGTCCACTCAGTCAGTCACTCACTCACAAAGTCCCGCACGGTATAGTGTGGACATTCGGATAAAGCCAAAGTCGTGTTCTGGCCAGTGTGGGGGCGGGTCCCGGCTCAAAAGTGGCCAAAATGACGTGTGCTGACATGCTGCAATACCACCCCGGGCCTGTGGGGGTGGACCCAGAAGAAGAATTAGCCAATGCTAACATATAGCATTGGCAGACCTCTCGAAAACGTCTTTACAGGATGGACCAAAAGTTGGCTCTTGGCCCAAAGCTCCGTTCCACATGTGTGTCAATGCTGAAGGGGGTGGATTTTTTTGGTCCACTCTAGTTTACTTGCTGTGAATTTTTGAAGTCTCTCGTTCAAATGAATGGAGCTGCGCCAGCTGACGCATGCGCAGATGCGTTTTTTTCAGATTCAGATTCAGATTCATTTATTTCGCCATTTGCAGTATGTATACACCACATTGGAATACATTAGTAAAAGTTCCCCGTGTGCACAGGACAAGTACAGACACAAAACAACATTAAAAGACAAAAATAAAAAACAAATTTTTAAAAACAGTAAACAAATGTCACAACAAATGTCACCGTGAAGTTGACCAACTTAAAACAGATCTATACGAGGGCAAAACATTAAAGTGCTCTATTCAAACTGTTAACAGCTCGTGGAAAAAAACTGTTAGCATGACGAGATGTCCTGCATCTCAGAGAACAGTATCTTCTGCCAGAGGGAAGAAGCTGGAACAAGGCTTTTCCTGGGTGGCCAGAAGAGTCATTGATAATTCTCAGGGCACTGTTAAAAAGTCTGGATTGATAAAGAGCCTCCAGAACAGGAAGCTCGCAGCCCACAGTCCTCTCTGCAGAGCGGAGCACCTTGTTTAAAGCTCTCTTTTCTTTATCTGTGATTGTTACCGAACCACACAGACACAGAACCAACAAGTAAACTCTCAATGGTGCAGCGATAAAAGTTCAGCAGAATCTTAGAGTTAGTGGTAAATTCTCTAAGTTTACGCAGGAAGTAGAGACGCTGACGAGCTTTCTTTACGACTCGGTCAGTGTTTTTAACCCATTTCAGGTCATCAGACAGAGTTAGACCCAGAAACTTACACTCCTCTACAATCTGCACTTGGGAGTTATCGATTGCGACAGGCAAATGAGAACTATTGCGACTGAAATCAAAGACCAGTTCACATGTTTTGGATGCGTTCAGCTGGAGGTTGTTAGCCTTACTCCACTGAACCACGTTTTGGATCTCGGCTCTATAAGAGGATTCATCGTTATTACTGATGAGACCGATGATGGTGGTGTCATCAGCATATTTGATGATCAGGTTAGAGTCTGAGGAAGACACACAATCATGAGTGTACAGTGTAAAAAGTAAAGGACTCAAAATACATCCCTGAGGAGATCCAGTGCTCACAGAAACAACATCTGAAAAACAGTCATTGATTTTCACTCTCTGAGATCTGTCAGTTAAAAAGCTATAGATCCATTTACACATGGCAACACTTAAACCGAGAGACATGAGCTTTTCAATCAGTTTACCTGGGACAAGACAATTAAAAGCAGAGCTATAATCAATGAACAGCATTCTTGCAACAGATTTCCTATTGTCCAAGTGACTGTAGACAGAGTTCAGAGCAAAGGAGATGGCATCCTCCACACTCCTGTTCTGTCTGTAAGCAAACTGGAGCGGGTCAACACTCACAGGGATCTGGCTCTTAATGAAGTCCAGCACAAGCCGCTCAAAAGTGTTCATAAGAACAGACGTGAGGGCCACAGGACGATAGTCATTAAGGCATGTCACAGGAGTTTTCTTAGGAACTGGGATAATGGTCGACTCTTTGAAGCAGTTCGGCACAGTACAGTTCCTTAGCGACAGGTTAAAAATGTCTGTTAAAACAGGAGCAAGTTGCTCAGAGCACAGTTTCAGGACGCGAGGAGGGATGCCGTCCGGGCCAGGGGCTTTCCGGACAATGGTGCTGGACAAGACCCGCTGGACTGCCTCCTGAGTCACGGTGAACGCACCTTGATTGAGGCAATCAGGAAAGACAGTAGGACAGGCATCAGCAGATTCGAAGCGGCAGTAGAACGAGTTCAGCTCATTAGGCAGAGCTGGGCCAACAGATCCGATTTTCCCAGCACTAGGTTTCCAGGACGTGATGGCTTTAATACCGCTCCACATGCGCCGAGGGTCATCTTCCTTAAAATAACCCTTTAACCTGTCCCCGTAACTGCGCTTTGCAGATTTAATAGAACGTTTCAATGCATAACAGGATAGCTTATAGGCAACTGTATCGTTAGATTGAAACGCCAGAGCACGCTCATGAAGTTTTTGTTTCACTTCCGCGTTCATCCAAGGGTTTTGACTGAGATGTACTTTAATGACCTTCTGTGGGACACAGCAGTCAATACAGAAGCGTATGTATCCAGTCACAGCGTCACAGAATTCATTAACATCCTCTGATTGAAACACAGACCAGTCAGTGGCATCAAAACACCCTTGTAGCTTCATGCTAGCCTCCTCGGACCAACACTGCACAGTGCGTGAGGTTGGTTTATGTTCCCTGCTCCTCTGAGAGTATGAGGGAAGAAGGAGAACAGAGGAGTGGTCGGACTTTCCAAATGGAGGTCTGAGACTGGACCTGTAAGCTCCCTTCACATTGCTGTAGCAGTGATCCAGAACATGTGCTCCTCTTGTAGCTCGAGTCACGTGTTGGTAAAAGTTTGGGAGTACAGTCTTTAAATTACATTTGTTAAAATCCCCAGCGACAATAATCACTGCATTAGGATGAGCAGTCTCGTATTTATGAAGGATCTCGCTCAGATCCTGTAGTGCTACAGTATAGTCCGCTCGTGGGTGGATGTAAACAGCGCATAAAAATATCACAGAAAACTCCCGCGGAAGATAAAAAGGGCGACAGCTCAAGACCAGGCATTCCAGATTGGCAGTACATGTTTGGTTCACGATGCGAGTATCCGTGCACCAGCGCTGATTAATTAAAAAGCACACACCTCCGCCTCTGGATTTCCCCGTGGTCTCCTTATCTCTGTCCGCGCGGTGAACGGTGAATCCCGGGGGCTGAACAGCAGAGTCCGGTACGTTCGTGTGGAGCCACGTCTCGCTGAGGCAGAACACAGCGCAGTCTCTGGCCTCTCGCTGGCTCTGGATACGACACAGGAGCTCGTCCGTCTTATTGGGCAGAGACTGTACATTCGCCAGGTAGATGGAGGGCAGAGCGGTCCTGCAGGAGCGGCATCTCACGAGCAGACCGCCACGTTTTCCCCCGTGTCTGCGCCTCCTTCGTCGGCTCCCGGTACCCAGCTCCACACCGCGGAGAGCACGATGGAGACGCCCAGTCCCCCCGCTCTGCTCGCGGCCATTGCCGCGGCCCGCCCGCCGTGTTTGACGGGCCTCACGAGTGGGGCACTCAATGAAGTCCACGCACCTCAGCTCGGGTAAGACCTGCGATACTCCACAAGCTCGGGCCCGAATGTAGAGAAGTGTCTCTCGGTCGTACTTCACGGTGGCAAGTGTATCACAGACGAATATAAACAACATCGAACAGACAGTGCACACCAGAGCTCTTACTGAGGCGCCCTGACCCGGCGCCATCTTGCCAATGTGTAAATTAGTCTAGTGAGCTGATGAGTGTTAATAAAGACTGTGTTTAATGAACTTATATTGTTATGTTTATGGTATTCCTAAAAATAATCTTTATTGAGGGTTTCCTTACGAAACATTAGTTCTACTTCATGGTGCTCCAGCCACCTAGTTCGCTGTGGGTATACTCAAGAAACCCGAGCTTCCCGCCAAAGAGAAATTAACGCTCCAATCACGTGCCAGTCCCATCTATAAATAGCCCTCTACAGCCCGCACCTGCCACTTTGAACTCTGGCACCATAGAGAGATCTACTTAACTTAATGGAGAATCGAGATGTCGCTGCCTTCTCTGCTTTTTTCTCTCCAACGTACGCTCACTGGGCAATAAGATGGACGAACTCAGCCTGCTCATGAGAAGAAACAAGGACTTCGCCACATCCTGTGTCCTCTGCTTCACTGAGACCTGGCTAAATGAGCGGATCCCGGACTGCGCTCTGGAGCTGCAGGGCTTTGGGCTGTTTCGCGCGGATCGCCATTGTGCGCTCTCAGGGAAGAGCAGAGGCGGTGGGCTGTGTTTCTACGTCAATACAAACTGGTGTAACGATGTGACAGTGATCTCCAAGCACTGCTCTCCTGCTCTGGAATATCTTTTCATTCATTGTAAACCATATTACTCCCCGCGGGAAATTGTTTCATTCATTCTTGCCTCTGTTTACATACCGCCATGCGCGGACGCGCGCGAGGCTCAGCGCGCACTCGCAGAGCAAGTACTGTGTATGGAACGCTTATACCCGGACTCTCTGATTATTATCCTGGGGGATTTTAATAAGGGAAACTTGAGCCAGGAATTACCCAAATACAGACAGTTTATCAAATGCCCGACCAGAGAGGAGAACACTCTGGATCACTGTTACACCACCGTGCGCGGAGCTTTTCGCGCTGTTCCCAAGCCAGCCCTCGGCTTCTCAGATCACTCCATGATACATCTGGTTCCTGCTTACAGACAGAGACTAAAGCTCTCGAAACCTGCAGTGAGGAGCTCCAAAGTGTGGTCTGATGAAGCTGTGGAAGAGCTGCGCGCATGCATGGAATCTACAGACTGGGACCTTTTCAGAGCTGCCACAGACAGCTTGGATGAATATACGGACACTGTGACGTCATACATCCACTTCTGTGAGGATAGCATCATTCCAACAAGGACCAGGGTCATCTATAACAACGACAAACCCTGGTTCACTGCTAAACTCCGGCAGCTCAGGAAAGCAAAGGAGTCTGCTTTCAGGGAGGGGGACCGCAGCGGCTACAAAGCAGCTAAATATCAGTTCAGGAAAGAACTGAAAGCAGCCAAGTCCCGGCACAGAGAACGACTACAGGAGCAGTTTGGTAACAACGATACTGCTTCTGTCTGGAGGGGCCTACGGGAGATCACCAACTACAAACCCAAAGCCCCCCCCTGTGCTGATGACCACAAGCTAGCTGACGATCTGAACTTATTTTTCAGTCGCTTTGATGCTGCCCCTGACACCTCTCCCTCCCCCACCCCCCACTACTCTAACGACCCACCCATCAGCCCTGCCCCCAGCCTAACAATAGCCGCTAAAGAGATTAAACAACTCTTCCTGAGGCTGCACCCCCGCAAAGCTCCTGGCCCGGACCACGTGTCTCCGGCCACTCTGAGACACTGCGCCAGTGAGCTTACTCCTGTGTTCACGGACATTTTCAACTCCTCTCTGCAGTCCTGCCATGTCCCGGCCTGCTTCAAATCCTCCATCATTGTCCCCGTCCCGAAGAAGCCCAGGATCACAGGACTCAATGACTACAGACCTGTAGCACTTACGTCTGTCGTCATGAAGTCATTTGAACGCCTGGTCCTCTCCCATCTCAAGTCCCTCACCTCCCCCCTCCTGGACCCCCTGCAGTTCGCCTACAGAGCCAACAGATCTGTAGACGACGCCATTAACCTGGCCCTCCACCACATCCTACAGCACCTGGACTCCCCGGGGACCTACGCCAGGGTCCTGTTCGTGGACTTCAGCTCTGCCTTCAACACAATCCTGCCATCCCTGCTCCAGGACAAGCTCTCCCAGCTCAACGTGCCCGATTCCACCTGCAGGTGGATCACTGACTTCCTGACGGACAGGAAGCAGCGAGTGCGTCTGGGGAAGAATGTCTCGGACTCTCGGATTATAAATACAGGAGCCCCACAGGGCTGTGTTCTTTCTCCCCTGCTCTTCTCCCTGTACACCAACCACTGCACCTCCAGCCACGACTCCGTGAAGCTGATCAAGTTCGCGGACGACACCACCCTCATTGGACTCATCTCCAACAACGATGAGTCCGCCTACAGGAGGGAGGTGGACCGGCTGGTGTCCTGGTGCAGTGGTAACAACCTGGAGCTGAACGCCCAGAAGACAGTGGAGATGATTGTGGACTTCAGGAAGAGCACTGTCCCCCCGCCCCCACCCTCCGTGATGGACTCCCCCATCACCTCTGTGGAGTCCTTCCGTTTCCTGGGCACCACCATCACCCAGGACCTCAAGTGGGAGCCGACCATCAGCTCCCTCATCAAGAAGGCCCAGCAGAGGATGTACTTCCTGCGGCAGCTCAGGAAAGCCAAGCTGCCTGCACAGATGTTGGTGCAGTTCTACACGGCCATCATCGAGTCCATCCTCACCTCCTCCATCACCGTGTGGTTCGCTGGAGCCACAGTCAGGGACAAACAGAGACTACAGCGCATTGTGCGCTCTGCAGAGGAAGTGATCGGCCGCAGCCTTCCATCGCTGCAGGACCTGTACGTCGCCCGAGCTCGAGGCCGGGCTGGTCGTATCACAGCCGACCCCTCTCACCCTGCACATGGACTATTCCAACCACTCCCCTCAGGCAGGAGGCTGCGGTCCATCAGGACTAGAACCTCCCGCCACAAGAACAGTTTCTTCCCCTCTGCTGTTGGACTCTTGAACACTTCTTAACCTGTCCCCCCGCCCTTTATAAAGTCACTTTACTGCCCATCATACGTCACTTTACTTCACTGTACTGCTGTCACCTTACATTGTGTGCACCATGTGCACTTGTATATTGTAAATAGTAACTGTAACTCTATTTTAAATTTAAATTTATTCTTTAGAAGTGTTTTTTATTCTTATTTTTATTATCTCTTTTTGACTGTTGCACTGAGCCAAAGCAATTTCCAAGTCTGTGACCTCCCGTTACTTACGTTGGCAATAAAAATGATTCTGATTCTGATTCTGATTCTGATTCTGCTAGTCCGAGTTCCCTTCGCCCTCCGGCGTCGGACGAGATAGGTAAGTGTAGCTGTACTAACTTCACTGCAGGAACGAGCACCCCGGTGCTTCTTCTGCTTCCCCTGCCTGGGCTGACTGACTCTTCACACACCGTCCAGATAATGGGCCTCTCACTCTCCCCAGGGGGTCCGGCCTTCAGGAGCGCTGGATGGAGGCGTCCTGGGGTCGTGACCCGCTCTTCCCGTAACCGGTTACCATACTCCAGGAGCTCTTGGTAGAGGCGTCCTGGGTATGTTTTCTTGCTTACTCCTACGGGAGTCCTGTCAGAGTATGGGCGTCCTTGATAGGAGCGGCCCTTGCTCTGTTCTTGCTCCTCAGGAGCTTGTCAGTGTTACTCAGGCGTCCTTGGTAGGAGCGGCCTCATACACTGCTCTTCTCCCGTCCTGCCCTGGGTCCATGCGCCTTGATAGTGCGGCGGGAACTCTGGCAGGGCTCCAATCACTGTACGCTGGCCTGATGGGAGTACATCTCTCTACAGCTTTGCGTGGTACCCACAGCGAACTAAGTGGCTGGAGCACCATGAAGTAGAATTGGTAGTTACCTAGTGTAACTTAAGTTCTACGAATGGTGCGAAGCCACTTAGCTACGGGCCCATCAGTCCAGCCTGGCTTTGTCAGAGTTCAAAGTGGCAGGTGCAGGCTAGAGGGCTATTTATAGATGGGACTGGCACGTGATTGGAGCGTTAATTTCTCTCTGCCGCGAAGCTCGGGCTTCTTGAGTGTACCCACAGCGAACTAAGTGGCTTCGCACCATTCATAGAACTTCATAGAACTAGAGGTGGCATCTCAAATGTTCCTCCTTCGTAGACTCTCCCTCTCTGTTAAAGACAAAAATCTACTAACAAGACTGTACAAATGTTATATTCTACCTCACTTTGAGTATGCGTCACCTGTCTGGGCTGCGCTAAATGTCACACAAACTAACCGCTTGGAAAAACTCCAACGCCGAGCCATCAGGATCATACTACACTACCCCTATACACAACCAGATGGGGATTATGAAGAACTCAAACTGGCTCCTTTAAAACATAGAAGAAACTTTGCAGTGATGTGCTATGGCTACAAGCTGTTACGTGGTTTACTCCCAAAGGCTCTCCAGTCCTTTTGTCCCATTATTAAACGAACTCCTATTCAAACACGGAATAAAACACTCGTCCACCCGGGCATAGAATTCCCCACGAGTCGAGCATTGGACCGATCTCCATTCCTATTTTTAACAAAGCTATTAAACAAATCTCCCGAGCTGTGGGACTGTCCCACCTTGGACAATTTTAAAAACAAATTATGGGACATCAAGCATAGGCTGATTTTTGATACTATGTTTTAATATTTAAGAAACCAGCCGTCAATGCCTTCGGGCACGACGTTTCTACATAAAAGTTGTATTAAAAAAAAAAAAAAAAAAAAAAATACTTACGTTACACTAGGTAACTACCAATTTTCCCACACTAAAGTGTGTGTAGCACGGTGGCTGAGTGGATAGCACTCTTGCTTCTTGGCAAGAATGTCCCGGGTTCGAATCCTGGTCGGAACAGGGTGCTTCTGTGTGAAATTTGCATGTTCTCTGTGTCTGCGTACAGTAGGTGTCCTCTGGGTGCTCTGGTTTCCCCTACCCAAGTGACGTTGGTCTGTAAAAGCGCTGTATAAATAAACATGAGGATGAATGTGGGGGGTAACACAAAATAGTTTTTGCAGCAGACTGTAATCTGAACTTAAAATAGTGCTTTTTTACATACTTGAAAGTTCCAGTAACTTGAATTACAAAAACGTAGTTGGCAGAACTAGAAACACTTCACTGACACAACTTAATGATTGTAGTTCTTCAAAACGTAAAGAATTAAGTTGATACTTCAACTCAGAAGTCGCGTGCAGCCAGTTATCTTGAAATTTTGAGTTGAACAAACTTTTTCGTTTTTACAGTGAGGGCTCTTTCTGTTGGGGCAAACACAATGTACTGTATTATTTATGAAAAAAGTCAAGTACCCCAGCTTTAAGTGGGTATTGCGGACACAGATACTTTTTTAGTTTGGTTTTTGCCTCGAGTGAATCAGAAATGAAAGGAACAATATGTAAAAATCTGGCCAAAAGTGGTACTGCAGTCACAGTCAATATTTTGTAGTCCTCTCCCACTCTCCCTGACTCAGGTTGCCAGATTCACACCAAATCCAGCAGCAAACACAGGGAATTATTTTATCAGTTGTTTGTCCGTCTCCATTCACATTGCCATGACAGCCGTGCTAATGCTGAATGAATGTTTTGATTCATGTTTTTTTATTATTATTATTTGGACATTTGAGATAAACAACAAAAACAAAATAAAAGCAATGTAATTATACATAGTTTATGCAAAATACATAAGCAATTGATGTCCAAAATAGGAGCGGGAAGAATGGATGTTGGAACGTATTTCTTCAGCGTATCAACATCAGGGTTTGCTCAAGAGGATATCACCTTTCAATTTTATTTATTCCCTATTTTTTAGACAAACATGTAAAAGTCCCACATCAAAAAGAGACTAACATTATTTTAATTGGGGTACATGTGGTCTTAAATGATTATTTTTACAATTAAGCTATAATCTGCAAAAAAACGTCTTGACCTTCGTCTTTTACCGTTTTTAGAGCAATCTGTCATAGAATGTGATAACATGCAATAAATACAAAAAGACATAGCCCGGAATCGAACCCAGGTTCCTGCATCGTAAGCGCACTAGACCACCGATTCACACAGTTAGACTCACTGTGAAGAACGGACTCAAACTAGCAAATTCTGCATCACACGTAAACTTTTATCAGCTGTCTCAATTGTTCAAAGGCGTCCCGATATAAATCCTCGTTTTAGTCTTTGTTTTGTCATTAATGATTTGAGAGTCATAACAAGACCTTTTTTAGTTCTGCGCCACATGTTATTTTACCTCTGAGATTAGTGAGCCGCGCGGAGTTCTGGCAACCCGATCACGGACTTACATGACACTTCCTGATTGGCGAAACGGCGGAGGGTAGGACATCAAAATCAAAACAATAACAACTTTTACGGGTCGTAAAACTAATTTTGATAATCAAATATCTCGGATGAACTACTGTTATCAGTTAAAGATGTGTTTGAAAAGAACATGATTTATTAATGCCTTTTGAAATATTCGGGTCATTTAATGATGACTTGACATGCAAATATTACATATTGCTCCTTTAACTGGAAATGTAGTAACATTTGAGATAGGCTAAGATATACTTTATTGGTCACAATGGGCATAGGATAACTCGGGGTGTGCAAACAGTCAGGACATGAGCAAACAGGAAATGTCCAAACATCTCTTTTGTGCCAAGTATTTTATATACAATTCAAATAAAAAGTGACTACAGCACATTGGTCATCCCGCTCTCTATGGACCAATGGCTCCTACGTGTTTGTTATTAATGCATTTCCATCGTTCAAACTGTTTGAGTCTGTTTGATTGGATTGAAATACATAAAATTGGATTAAATTGAAAGAATGCGTGAATAATTCCTGTACATGTTTGCTGTAAATACTAGATTTTTATGTATTTCTCATTGATATTTCACACTCACCTGAAGAGAGGCCCATAAGGAGAAGGCAGACATGGAGGGCGGTCTTCATCTCTGGAGCTGCTGATGCAAAATGAACAAAACTCGTCATACTGTACTTGCAATTGCTGCCACTTCCTTATTGCTGGGTTTCGATCACGTGGCTAATTTCCTTGTAGAAATAGTTAAGGCAAGTTTATCTGTATAGCATGATTCACACATGGCAACTCAAAGTGCTTAACAAAACAAGAACAACAAAGCATTAAACAGTATATATAAAAGAGTGTACAGTAGATTCAATCCTTCAGTTGTATGCACGGCGAAACAGAATCGTTCTTAACTTGGTCTCAGATTTTCAGGAAGATTGTTTGAAATTTTAGCTGCATAGATCTGAAACGCCTCCCCATGTTTAGTCCGTAAGATCAGGCTCCTTTTGTGGAACCTGGTACTGTATCTGCCACAGCTGATCAGCGGCATCTGCCAACATTTCAGCCGCTGCCATTTTCAGTGGCGTCTAAAATGGCAGGTAGACCACAAGTGGTTTACCAGGAATTGAATGTATAAACTCTTTAAACCCTAGCTTGATTCAAACCTGCTATCTCTCACCCCAACCTTATGTGTAATGTTTCAATATTGTTCTCTAGGTTGTCATTGCCATTTTACACGCTATTTTAAAGGCCCTTTATGTCTACCTGCCATTTTAGATTCAATGTCTTGCCCGAGGACAGAAGAATGACTCCTTCACAGATCTTCATACCGAACCGAAAACGAGAACTATTCCATTATGAAGCAGAGTTTGAGGAGGTTCCTGCTGCTACTTTACGTACCAGAGCATAGATTTGCCTGAGAAATTGCTTGCATAAGAATACACGTTTCTTTGTAATCACTTCTTATTATGCCAAAGTAGAGATACTTGCTTCTTTTGATGCTAGAGTTAGAGATGTTATGTTATTTTATTTAATATAGAGTTTTTGTTCATTCATTTTGTGCTGTTTGCTTCTTAGTCCTACTGTTCGTTAACCAGTGATGCAACACAGAGCTTTCCCCACCGTGGAACGTATAAATTATGTCTTAATGTGTATTCATCTGACTATTCCTGTATGACACAAACACTGCCACATTATATCGCTGTGTTCACTTTGCTTGAACAAAAAAGAAAAGTCTTCCGTACGTGTGCAAAATCTGTAAACAAGGCCTAAGCAAATCATGTGTTTTGTGACCATGTTCTCATATTTATTCTTTAATCTTGTCTTATTATTATCTCCATACACAGCAAAGCACCTGTATATATCATTGATGTGCCTGTTTACCATAGATATACCTGTGTATATACCATAAATGTGCCTGTATATTTCATAGACGTGCCTGTTTTTACCATACCTGTATATACCATACCTGTATATACCATAGATGTACCTGTATATACCATACCTGTATATACCATAAACGTACCTGCACATACCATAGATGTACCTTTATATAGCATAGACGCACCTGCATATACCATAGATGTACCAGCATATACCATAGATGTACCAGTATATACCATAAATGAACCGTATATACCATAGATGTACCTGTATAAACCATCGATGTACATGTAGATACGACCCTTTGTTTAGCTGGTTAACGTATATAATTTTAAGCCGTTATTCTTTATTCAGTAGTTTAGATTGTGGTGACAAACAGAGAGAAACACACACAAAAAAAGACACAAAAATACAAACATTTCCTCAACATTGATACAAGTTCTTCAGCTGCAGCTTCTTACTATAGTTTCCTCTGTTGCTTTTGTCCAAATGTCACTAAACATCGGATCATTGCTGAGTTCCAGGTTTTTCGTCAAAGTGCATTCTTTACAATCACAGTATATGTCTTTAGTCGCATTGCACCATGTTAGATATTTAGTTGTCTCATGTGTTTTCCCATTTCTACCACAAGATCCTTTGATTTTGCTAATCTGATTCCTGGCCATATTTTTTTTACCTAACACCAGCACTCCCAGAGCAGTCAATTTGACGGCCTTTTTGTTTTTCGGTTGCTTGATAACCAACAATCTATGGCAGTTAAAGCCCCTTTTCAAGGTCCTGGTTCTGGTTCTGGTCCTGGTTGGTCCTGGTCCTAGTACTGGTCCTGGTTCTGGTGGGTCCTGGTTGGTCCTGATTCTGGTTCTGAGACAGAGCTTGGTTTGCCACCAGAGCAAGTACTAGTTACCATAGCAACACATTGTTTACTTGCAGTGTTTCTTACTCTCTGTATTTCAAGTTGACTTCACCAGTTTTAGGACGTAGTGATAACATGGTTAAAGAAAATCTTTCAATAATTCTGGTGAAAATCTAAACTAAAGAAAATGGATGGATGGATGGACAATCAAAATGCCTTTTTATACTGATAAATGACTTTTCTCAAATATGAAATTCAGCAAAGTGAAACATCTCTAGTCCATGTTTAAGGGCCAATATACACATAATGATTATACAGATCATGTAGAATGTATTTGTCCTGGTTTAGAAAAAGAAGGTGATGGCCGTGGAGGAGAGGAGCAGCAGCACGAGCCCAGGGCCGGTCACATGCAGAGCTCCGTTGCACAAGTCTCCTTCACAACACGCAATCGAACCGACACACGCAATGCTGGTCTGGCACCCCTTTGTAACCACGTCATAACCTACAACAAAAGGAAAACAATGGTAAAAGGGGACTGTTTTATGCCCACGGCTCATTATCCCCTATTTTGAGTATCACTTTAGTTTCTCCCGTGGTGTCTCCGTGTGTTTGTGTTTCCTCCCTTTTTCAGAAGACCACGTTCGTGAGTCCTGGGCTCCTATTGGTCAGTCTGGAGCTGGAGCTGATTGACTGCAATGCCTGGGTGCTGATTGGGCAGCCGCTGAGGCAGGTTCTGTTCTCTCACCCCTATTGTTTATATTGTACACTAGCATGTGTCAGAGTGATCATGAAAACAGAATCATCTTAAAATACGCAGATGACTCAGTTATTGTAAGTCTACTTCACAAAAATGAAAGTCAGCATGGCCCAGTTGTTGAGGATTTTGTCAAATGGTGTGATGAGTCTTATCTTCTCTTGAATGTTGCAAAAACAAAAGATATGATCATCGACTTTAGGAAGAGCACTCTCCCACATGTTGTAACATATATAAAGGGACAACAAGTGGAGTGTGTGGAGTCCTACAAGTATCTTGGAACAATTATTGATTGCAAACTGAATTTTAATGAAAACTGTGCTGCTGTTTGTAAAAAGGGCCACCAACGACTGTATTGTCTTCGGAAACTGTCCTTCTTTCATGTAGATAAAACTGTGATGACACTGTTTTATCGGGCATTCATCGGAGCGACCCTAGCTTTCTGCCTGGTCGCCTGGTACGGGAGCTCTTCTGTTAGAAACAAAAACGCCTTGAATCAGCTCGTCAAGTGGTCAAGTAAAGTCATTGGCCAGCCTCAGACTAGTTTGGACTTTCTGCATGATAGACAGCTAGAGAGGATGGCACGAAGCATCGCAAAAGACTCAGAGCATCCTTTGCACTCAGAGTTTCGATTGCTTCCGTCTGGGCGTCGGTTTTTGATGCCAATGAGCCACACGAACCGTTTTAAGAAAAGCTTTGTTCCCGCTGCCCTTTCCTTTATGAACAAGTCGGGATCAAACTGCCCCTGACACAGGTTTTTTATCTTTGTTACTGTCAAGTGGCTTAAATTTCAGTTGTTTTTTGTACCAAAGGCACATCCTGTTAGTATGTGGAGCACTTATAAGTTTTGTATTTTATATGTATGATGTTTTATCTTTGAAATGTGTTTTAATGTGTCGACTAGTTCTCAGAATTGCAAAACGAATTTACCCACGGGTACAAATAAATTAACCTAACCTAACCTAACCTAACCTCCAATCAGCACGCGTTCACCTGGAGGACCTGCCCTTGTGAGCTGTCAATCATCCACAGCTTGTGCCGGCCCTTCAGTTCAGTGATGTGTGTAGTTTATGTTAAGACACTTCCGTTTAGATTATACTTTTGGTTTTGTCATTGCTTCCTTGTTTAATAGGTTATTTATTTACTCTGTGTGTTTTTCAGATATTTAATCCTATTTTGTTACCTTGTTTTACCTGTTTTGTCATCTTGATAAATTATGACTTTAGTTACCATTTGGACATCTTGGTTGTTTCTGTTACTTCCTTACACCTAAGCTGAGCCAGGTCGTAACAGGGACCAAACATGACCCAAGCCCAAACGGTCTCAGTTCTGTTCAAAGAGTTGTGGTCCGTCAGAGGCTGATGGACTTTAACCATAATTAATTTAAGGACAATAACTTATTTCAAACGTCTCTCCAAACTTTCTTTTAGTTCTGGCTTTAAATCCTCATTTTTTGTGACTACTGTTGTTGTGATTTGGGGTTTTACAAAAATATATTGAATTGAAATGAGCTGAATCAGAAGAGGCGTTTTTTTCTAAAAGGCAAAAACAAAACAAAAACCTGAAAAGCTTAAATCCTTCTAATAAACAAGAGTAAAAACTAAACCACAAATGTGTGTCAAACCCACTAAGTCTCTGTATCTCTCTATCTCTGTATCTCTGTATATCTCTGTATATCTCTGTATATCTCTGTATCTCTGTATCTGGTTCATGGTTCTCATCACCTTCAGCTCTCAGGGAGAAGCAGCGGTTGAAAATCACGGGGCAGGACTTGGTGTCGGTGCAAGATCCGGGGTCGGTCAAAGTGCAAGTGTAGCATCTCAAAGCAGAAGCTGGAAAACAAACAGCGTGAGTACATGGTGAGACACTAGTTCCTCTTGGTTCCTCTTCCTCTTAGTTTGGTCTGAAGTCACAAGTCACAACAGATGAGATCATCGGAAAATAAACAATTATCTATCAAAAAAGTTTGTCTCAGGCTTCGATTTTCAACATATTTTGCTACACACATGCCTCTTATCTAAAGTCAGAGATCTCATACCTAGTTCCTGCTTCCTCATAATGCTAAAGTTGGTGATTTTAGAATTGAAGAGTTTTGAAAATGTGTCAAAAAGTTGTATTTAAGGATATGCTCAACAAGGGGTGAAATATTATTTAAATAGCACTTAAATACACCTGGCTTTTCAAAAAACTACTCGGTAAAGGGCAAGTTGTAAGTATTTTTCTAATGGCACTTTTCTGTTCATCTGTTTTTGCATTTGTTTTTGCATTTGCAAATGCAAATGCATTAATCTGTTTTTGCAAATGAATTCTTCGATGGGTTCCTTATTATGCTAAAGCTAGAGATACTGGCGTCTAGAGATTTAATTTTTAATTTTAGTATAGACTTTGATTTTTGTCTATTTATCTTGTGCTGTGTGCTCCTCGTTCCTACTGTTCTGTAACTGGATGCAACACTGACATTTCCCCACTTTGGAACAAAATACAGAATTTCTGCATTACCATTGTGAGCAACAGGAAGTCACACACTTCTGCTTTGGCTCAAATACTACTATATACAATGTGTAGTATTTTAGTAGTTCAATGTGTGTACTTATATGCACACTAAGTACAAGCAATACACAGTTCACAGTGCAGTAAAGGGTTGTGAAAGGCAGGGGCAGGGATGAGGTACAGTGTTCAAGGGGTGGATTATTATTTGTATGGCACTAAAATAGATCTGGGTTTTACCAAAAAACTACTTGGAAAATTGGGAAGGCAATTTTAATTGTTTATTAGCACCGTTTATACACAAGGCAACTAAAAAGTCAACATTTAGGGCATTAAAATCATGAATAATCACTATGTTATAAAAAGTTAAAATCCTTCAGTTGTCTGCACAGCTGTAAGACTTTCAAATATTGTTCTAATGTATTTTATCTGCTTTTGCAATATATATTTTCAAGTAAAGGCCATAGTTTGTCATTTTTATATTATATATTTCATTTTTAACATTTATCTTCTCAAGTTTTCTTTAGCACATCACTGATAGGGGAGAAAATAATTATAAATACATACATACGTACACATATATATATACATGTATATAATTACCGGTCTACACGTCTCATTTAATTACATAGAACTAGTTTAATGTGCAGCAGTTTTGTATAATTATTTTTCTTTTTATACAATTTACTTATTTATGTGTTTGTTTTGCTTTGTTTTGTTTTACCCTTTTTTGACACAAGGGGAGCACAGTGGGGGGAAAATAAATTAAAATGTGTCTCGTTATGCTGTATGTGTTATGAAAAAGTGCGAACTAATGAAGATGACACAACAAAGTATTAAAAGACCAAGTTTTCAGCAGTTAATTTAGGAAATAATCACATAATCTCACATACTTTTCTTATGTCAAGGGTAAATATAGGTCCATTAAAGAGTTCTGACAATAATAACACAGCAAATTAACAGTGAATGCATGTGTGTCGAGCCTGAATTCTTTGGCTTGTTTCAGCTTCAAAAAATTCAATCAGTCCAAATTTTTGTCCAAAGTCAGAAATGTGTTCCAAAAAAAAATCCAAGTCAATGGTGTCCATTCTGTTCAGCGCTCAGGCCTAGATGTTACAGACAATGCCGCATTCTCCACCACTCTGAAGAAGATGACATGACCTAGTCTGGGATCGCGTTCTTTCATTCAGACAGAAGACATGTTTTATTGTCGATGGTAGAGACCGCACGAAACCAAAGCACACGATCACAGAACATAGAATGCAAGTGTATTTTACAAGCGGTAGGCATGGAGACCTCAATAGCAGCTTCCACGTTGTGCATGTAGCTTGGCCTTCAGATAGACCAAATACAAGGGAAAAGTACAGGGCTCTGCACATTGATTAGAATGGGATGAGTTTAACTTTAACAAAAGTTGCTTCAAAGTCGTTTATGAAATCTCATCTTACTTTTACTTGGGTAACTAGTTACTTTATAGTGGAGGTAACTCCGTTAGTAACTCCTTGTTATTTTGGGGGGAGAAGTAACTAGTAACTTGAACTAATTACTTTTTCCACAGTAACGGTGCCAACATGGTATTTTCCTTACAAGAGCTAATCTATTTTAGCAGGTTTGGGTTTGGGTCAGTTATTCTTCTACAATGGTGTTTGATTCTAATCTGTGCTGGTGAATCAACACTTTTAAACTTCTTCAATATCTAAATATCTATATTTTGTTTTTGGGCTACACCCAAAGCATTTCAAAATGCTTTTGTATCTCTGGTTGGTTGTAATCTATCTCATTAATCTAGGCTACACTCATGAACCCTTTTTGAGACTTCCTGCTTCTCGACCTGAGAGCGGTCGTGTCTCTCTGCTCTGCTCTGCTTTTGCTTCGCCTTTTAATCTCCATTGAATCATTTTATTTACATTTTTTGTTTTTCCTTTAATCATTTTATTTTCAAAACGAGGATTACTCCTTCTACACACTTCAGCTTTGTGGAATTTATCAACTTTAAGTCATGTCGGGACGAAAGAGACGGAGAAGCGTACGTGCAGCGGCTGTTGTGCTCTGGGGAAAATCAGCTCAAATCTCTTCAAACACGGATATCTATTGTGGAAACAGAAGAAATGGGACTAAACCCGACTCTTCCAAGAGTGAAAAATGGGATGAATGGGACAGACTGGAAATGTAAGTTATGACGTCATTTCTTTTCCCAAAATCAACAATGAGAATTATTGGAACAATTGTGGAGCTAAACCCAAAGTTGACAAAGCTAGGAATGGACAATAGGGAGTGCAAAATAAGGCCACAACTAAATGGTTCTGAAGACTTCAAACCGCTTTTTACCCCTTTCTGAAACAACAAAGCGCTAACAACTGCAGCGCCTTCCACCAAGGACAAACTGTGTCCTTATCGGAGGATGGTTCGGTGACAAAAAATGTAACATGGAGTCCATGCTCACTGTCTCAGTTCACTCTGCAAAAGTTGCTGAGATAAGGGGCGGACTCTTCTGCCTAGAGTGTTATCTGAGCACAGTGGTGTGCGTACATTATTGATCCACACGGGGGGCGGGTAGATATCTATTAGAAGGCCAACGAGAAGTTCGAAGGATTTAACGCGGTTACTGGTACCTCAAGAAATGGATCTGGACAGCACACTTTGGACAAATCTGCACAGCCCCTGATTCCAGTTAAGGCTGTGAGCCTGCTGAGACAAGGACAAACACCACTACGTCCTCTTTTTCATGGACATCATTTGGAAAAATTGGATTAAACAATTTGGAAATCAATTGGAACAATCTGGATTTCTGAATTTGGACATAATTTGGACTGGAAATTGGTTTTCTGAATCTGGACCACTGAAGATGAAACGAGTTGATTTGAAAGACACGTCACCGAAGAACTTCTATGGATCGAAACAAATGGCAGCTCTGATGAAACAAACACGGAGATGTGTGGAGTGGGACAGTTTTCAAAGCAATATCTGGACACAACAGTACCACACATCGACTGTTGACGTTTGTATTTTACTGAAGGATTGTAGACAAGTTATATGAAAGATCTGAACTTGTTTTATGAGGTTTTCTGAGTTTTTGAAGTATTCGAGTTCTGGTTTTTTGATAGTACCGAGTTATGAGTTTTGAAAGTATTGAAGTTATGATGTTATGTTGCTGTTTATCGAATCCTGATGGTCACAAGTGGATGTAATGACCAGTGGGGGGAATATGAGATTTCATAACACTGTTGAAGCAACTTTTGTTAAAGTTAAACTCACATTCTATCAATGTGCAAGAAGCTGTACTTTTCCTATTTAGGTATTTGTCTATCTGAAAGGCCAAGCTACTTGGCACCGTGGCAGCTGCTGATTGGAGGTCTCCATGCCTCCGCTCTGTTATATTACACTTGCATTCTCTGTATCTGTGATTGTGTGCTTTGTTTCGTGCTGTCTCTACCATCGACAATAAAAAACTTGTCTTCTGTCTGATTTAAAGACGCGATCCAGACTTTGTCATCTTCTTCAGTAACTATTGCGTTACTTTTTCGTTTTGTTCTGGACCATAATGTGCACCCGACGTGCGCTTTTTTACCTTTAACAGTGCAATCTTTCCATCTAGAAAGTCTGTTTTGTGCTGAAGTCCTGTTCACTTTCATCTCTGTCTGTGCTGTAAGCCGCCACTGTGGAATGTGGGGGGGGGAAACCACGGTGAGAGCGTGAGGATGGTGAAGCATGACTTCAGTCCAATCGATGAACATGATACATCATATAAAATCAAGTGGACAATTTGTTTGGCTACAGCAAAATATGTTTTATGCCGCATTGTTGGTTCATACCAAAACGCAAACTATGAGTTATGAGTCTTACTATAGCTAGACCTTATAAATGACCTGCAAGTCCACTTCGGTTCTGACCATTCCTTGTTTAAATCCAGTGAATGGTTTGAGCGTAGATAGGTAATCCTCCATTTGGAAATGAGTCAATGAGTTTTAAAAAGTAAAACAAAACGGTGTGTCCTCCGTAAACTCTCTGTTTTGCTGCAGCCGGCTGTAGCATCCAGATTTCTAAAATCCAACCGTCTTACACTCACTCTTTTTTTCCTATAGTAATTGAAAAAATACCTATGTGCATATAAGATTATGTAAAAAAGGTGTTATATGTATGTTAGCCAAACTGTTGCTGTCCTTAGGCAGATAAACCAGGAAGAAGCAAGGAGCTTATCTGATGGAATAGGTATGCAGCCGACTTCTGCGCTCACATGCGCTCCTCTGTGGCTGAACTCACGGTGATACATAGCCGTGGTTGAGCGCGATTCAGACCATATTTGTTTTCATAAACACAATTAATGAGCATCTCTCAATATACGAATAATTGATTAAAAGCCAATGATGTACAATCATCTTCAAACTGCCTGAGAGGAGGAAGTGACAGCACTTCCTGGTTACAACAAATGTATTTGGAAAACTGACCGCATATAATAATGTTTATAGATTAACCATTTGCCTTACTGTGTCACAGTTTTATTCCTGAGAATTGAGAATAGACATAGAGCAAAATCCCACTGATAATAAGCCACTGATAATGAGAGTGTAATGCCACAGAGAGGATTTATTAGATTAATCTATATGTTTAAGAATATGGCTCAATAGAAGCAAATATGCAAACCATATTTGTAAATAGATTAGAATAGTTTTAAACTACAGTGATAATGAAAGTAAAGTACACAGTCTAAGATTGAAAAGTGATAATAATACAGTGAAATAAGTGAAGTGTAGTGTAAACAATCAGCATTAGAATAATAGTAGAGTAAGAAAAAAGTTTAATTAGCTTCAAAATTTGAGACTCAGCTCGTTTTTGTCTGTGTTTTGACTGAATCTGCTGAGTTCTTGTGTGTCCAATAAAAAAAAAAAAAAATAGTGTTTTTTATTTTTGATTGTTTTTGATTTGTTTTTGTTTGTTTATTTTTCCAGGATAGAGGATAAAATCCACTGATATTGATTGGGATGATTATGAGTTTAATGCATACATTGTCTTTGTTTTTTAATAATTTTGTAAAGTTTTTTCTTTTAGATTTTTTTTTTTTTTCTTTTTTCCACTTTATTGATTGATCAAATTGAGTGATCACATGTGATTATGTGATCAAAGGGGAGGGTGTTAGTATTAGATTAGCAATATGGCCTACGTGCAGGGGACTCTACAAGGACTCTACAAGGACTCCATGTTATGACTATGATGTGGACTGTCTCTGTGTGACACGTATGTCTTTCGATGTGTGACGTGACAATGACTATATAAAACTGTGTACTGCCTTTATTCTGTCTGAGAGAAGGAAACAAAGTAAACCAGTGGAACTTGAGAGAAAAACTTAAATAAACTTCCAGAGTTTGGCACACCATGATCCAGTCAATCCTTTAAACTTTAGCATTCAGTAGCGGACATTTTTAAACATAAAACACATTCTCACGATATTGCTAATACTAAATTTATGATGGGGGAAAACTTTCTTTCTCCGTGTTTTACAAATATAATGGAGTTGGCTGATGAATGTCTGCTTAGTTTCTGAACTGTATTGAACTAGATTGACCAGGGCTCGAGTCTACAGGAATGTCGAAAATCCAGTTCATCTTCACATATGCAAAACATCTTCACATAGCCTATCACTCAGGCGAGCAAAAAACCGAGCACGTTTTCTCCAGTGTTAAATAAAAAAACTTAGATAATTAGGCCAAACATTTAAAATAGTTGCTAGACTGTAGTAAACTGTTGTAACTTCACAATCTGCACCAACCAAACTGCAGGAAAAAAATGCAAAACTTTATTCAGTAACGGAGTAATCTGATTCATATACTCCCCGCTAATAAAATTTGAGGATTGGCCGGGGCTCAAACCCCGATCGTCCAAGCGAAAGTCTTGGACAATCCTGCTACGCACACTGGCGCTGGAGAAAACACAGGATCTAATACGAAAGAGCGCTGAGTGAATGAGCGTGCGGATGTGCGGGACGCTTAAAATGCCTTATATGCAAGTTAATGCAAATGTTTGCCATATGATCTGCTACTCCTGTGCATTTTAGAATTCCTAATTAATGGTAGCTATATGATAACATGTGTAGTTTAAATTTTTGTAATTATACACAGCCTATATATTGCTAATCAAAGTAAAAGTATTCAGAATACAGTGTACACTCGTGTGACATAACATCATAAACTCAATACTTCAAAAACTCATAAACTTGGTACTTCACTCGGTACTTCAAAAAACTCAGAACTCGGAATACTTCAAAAACTCAGAAACTCATAAAACATGTTCAGATCTTTCATAAAAACTTGTCAACAATCTTCAGTAAAATACCAAACTTCATCATTCGATGGTGGTTCCAGATATTGCTTTGAAAACAGTCTCTCCACTTCTTTGTTTTGATTCTTCAGGCTGCATTTGTGCCGAGCAATGATTCTTCTGTGACGTGTCGTTCAATCACACGTTTCGGCTTCAGTGTCAGATTCAGAAATCCAATTCAGTCCAAATTATGTCCAAATTGTGGTAATCCAATTTTTCCAAATGGTGTCCATGCAAAAAGAGGACGATGGTATTGTCCATGTCTCAGCAGCTCACAGCCTGACTGGATTCATCAGGGCTGTGCAGATTGTCCAAGTGTGATCCAGATGCATTCTCTTGAGGTTTCTCAGTTTTGGCTTAAAAAAAAAACAGACAAGGCCCGCATCCTTCCACCACCTGAGAAGATGACAAAGTCTGGGATCGCGTCTTTCATTCAGACAGAAGACATGTTTTATTGTCAATGGTAGAGACACGAGCACGATCACGAAACACATGATCACAGATACAATAGAATGCAAGTGTATTATACAGAGCGGAGGCATGGAGACCTCCAATCAGCAGGCTGCCACAGTGCCTTATCCACACACACACCTTATATAAAAAACTCTTCACTCACCTTTTGGCCCTCCGCGGGGGTTATCCTCTCTAAGCTCGGGTCCTCTACCAGAGCCTGGGAGGCTTGAGGGTTCTGCGCAGTAATCTTTTTTTTACTGTTCCTAGCACTGCACATTTCTGACCGAGATGTCGAGGTTGTTCCGGGGATCCGCTGTAATCCACTAATCTAGCCTTCGGGGTCATGCCCGAGTGCACCGATCACCACGGGCACTACTGGCCCTTACCCCCAGGCCTCTCCAGTCCTCTCTGAGGACTGGTATTTCTCAAGCTTTTCATGTTCTTTTTCCGGATGTTACCATCGCGTGGAATTGCACGTCCACCACCCACGGCTGTCTCTGCCCTTTGTCTACACCACCGATTCAGGTTGGTTTCTCCATTACCATTCGGTCGGGTTGTATTGAAGTCCCACAGGATCTTCGCCACGCTCATTCTCCACACTTTGGAGAGTTCCCACCTTAGGACCATGGGGTTTCCAGCCCATACATACATACATACATACATACATATCTACATTATATATTATATATATATTATAAATATTTATATATATATAGATTATATATATATATATATATATTCTATATTATGGTGCTACTTTGAAAACCGAGAATATAACACATATTTTCAGTTGGTTCATACTTTTTCTTTTAGGTATGTACATAATTCAGATGAGTTAATTCAGTTGGATGCCTTCAGTGTGATTCTACAATGTTCATAGTCATGAAAAAAGACAATTCCAAATTTTGGGAGCTGTACTTACATACATATAGCCTTTGATTGAGCACTTACACTTTCAACATGTTCTTTTGTCCTATTGGATTTATTTAATTGATTTTGACATGACAAGCTATAATCATCATGATGAAATATTTATTGATGTGTGTGTGTTGTTGTGTAAATAGTTTGAGCAGATGGATGTCAAGTTGTGCACCCCCTCAACCCTGATTAGTATTTGTATAGCTCACGCATTGTCATTTAATGTTAAAGCCTCCTGTGGAGGAGGGAGGAGGGGACAAACAAACTACCGTCAACAGCCGAATCCCAGAAGTTTCACAGTTAATATACAGGCAGAAAAGGTGACAAAAAATCACCCTTTTCATGCAGTGATTGTTCTCAAATAAAGGATGACTTAAAGGAACAATATGTAAAAATTCTGGCCAAAAGTGGTACTGCAGTCACAGTCAATATTTTGTGTCCTCTCCCATCTCCCTGACTCAGGTTGCCAGATTCACCACCAAATCAGCAGCAAAACACAGGGGATTATTTTATCAGTTGTTTGTCCGTCTCCATTCACATTGCCATGACAGCCGTGCTCATGCTGAATGAATGTTTTGATTAATGTTTTTTTATTATTTCATTTGGACATTTGAGATAAAAAACAAAACAAAATAAAGCAATGTAATTAACATAGTTTATGCAAAATAATAAGCGAATTTCTGTCCAATATAGGAGTGGGAAGAATGGATGTTGGAGAGTATTTCTTCAGCGTAATCAAACTCAGGGTTTGCTCAAGAGGATATCACCTTTCAAATTTTATTTATTCCTATTTTTTAGACAACATGTAAAAGTTCCACATCACAAAGAGGACTAACTTATTTTAAATGGGTTACATGTGGTCTTAAAGGATGATTTTTACACATTAAGCTATAATCTTGCAAAAAAAAACGTCTTGACCTTATCTTTTACCGTTTTTAGAGAATCTGTCATAGAATGTGATTTACATGGCAATAAATTACAAAAAGAATAGCCCAGGATCGGAACCGGGTTCCTGCATCGTAAGCATACAGTTTAGACCTCCGATTCACACGAGTATAGGACGCTCGTGGAAGAACGGACTCAACTAAAATTTCTGCATCACACGTGAATTTTATCAGCTGTCTCAATTGTGTCAAAGGCAGCGATATAAATCGCGTTTTTGGTCTTTGTTTTGTCATTAATGATTTGAGAGTCATAACAAGACCTTTTTTAGCTATTTTTCAGTCTGTATACCCGAGCAGTTTAAGTCGCTGGAGGCTAAGCGGACGCAACCTGCCACCTAGTGGCCAATATGGATGTAATATGTTTCACGCCGCTGCGTGATTCATGGACAGCGTGAGTGAAGACGACAAAACAAAAGGGACTGTGATGTTTTAACAAGTGTTTTTACTTTGAGCCTCAGTGCATTGGACGGAACCGGATGGTAGTGAACGGACAGTGATATTGCCAAGGGCGTAGGTTGGGGGGGACCATGGGGACATTGTCCCCACAATATTTGGTGAGGACTAAAAAGTCCCCACCAAAATGACATGGATGTAGTCCCGTGACCCGGACGGTCCGGGACCACATGTCATTTTGGTGGGGACTTTTAGCCTCACCAACTATTGGTGGGGACATGTCCCATGGTCCCACGCAAACCTACGCCCTTGGCCAATATCATGTCCTGTATCAATACATCCGGTTCCGGTCCAATGCACTGAGGCTTTCAAAGTAAAAACACTTGTGTCTAAAACATCACAAGGTCCCATTTTGGTTTTGTCGTCTTTACTCACGCTTGTCATGAATTCCCGCTAGTGCGTGAAAAAACATATTACATTCCTATTGCCACTAGGTGGCAGGTTGAGTCCCCGCTTTAGCTCTGCAGGACTTAAACGCTCGGGTATAGACTGGAAAAAGAGCCTAAAAAAGGTCTTGTTATGACTCTCAAATCATTATTGACAAATCAAAGACTAAACGAGGATTATATCGGGATGCCCTCGTGAAACAATGAGACAGCTGATAAAAGTTCACGTGTGATGCAGAATTTTCTAGTTTGAGGTCCGTTCTTCACAGCGTCTCTACTCGTGTTGAATCGGTGGTCTAAACTGTATGCTTACGATGCGAGGAACCCGGGTTCGATCCGGGGCTATGTCTTTTTGTATTTATTGCTTGTTATACATTCTATGACAGATTGCTCTAAAACGGTTTTTTTAAAGATGAGGAAAGGTAAGACGTTTTTTTGCAGTTATATCTTTATTTGTAAAAAAATAATCATTTAAGACCACTTGTACCCCAATTAATATAATGTTTAGTCTCTTTTTGATGTGGAACTTTTACTTGTTTGTCTAAAAAAAATAGGGAATTAAATAAAATTGAAAGGTGAATCCTCTTGAGCAAACCCTGATGTGGATACGCTGAAGAAATACGTTCAACATCCATTCTTCCCACTCCTATTTGGACATACATGCTTATTTATTTTGCATTTAAACTATGTAGAAATTACATGCTTTTATTTTGTTTTTTGTTTTTTTATCTCAAATGTCCAAATGATAATATAAATAACCATTAATCAATACTTCAGTCAGCATTAGCACGGCTGTTTTCAGGCAATGTGAATGGAGTCGGGACAAACACCTGGATAAAATAATTCCCTGTCGTTTGCTGCTGGATTTGGTGGAATTGGCAAACCTGAGTCGGGCGAGTGGAGAGGACTACAAAATATTGACTGTGCTGCTAGTACCACTTTTGGCCTGAAAGGATTTTTACTTATTGTTCCTTTAAGTCATCTTTTATTTGAGAACAATCACTGCATGGAAAAAGTCGTGATTTTTGTCTCTTTTCTGCCCTGTATATTACTGTTGAAACTTTCTGGGATTCGGCTGTTGACGGTTGTTTGTGTTCCCTCCTCCCTCCTCCACAGGAGGCTTTAACATGTAAATGGACAATGCTGTGAGCTATTACAAAATATAATCAGGGTTGAGGGGGTGGCGTGCACCAATTGATCTCATGAGCTCAAACTATTTAACACACACAAACACACAATAGATAAATATTTCATCTGATTGATTTATAGCTTGTCATGGTCAAAATCAATTAAATAAATCCAATAGGACAAAGACTATGTTGAAAGTGTAAGTGCTCATAAAGAGGATATTGTATGTACAGTACAGACCAAAAGTTTGGAATTTGTCTTTTTTTATGACTATGAACATTGTAGATTCACACTGAAGGCATCCAAACTGATTAACTCATTGGATTTATGTACATACCAAAAGAAAAAGTGATGAACCAACTGACATTGTGTTATATTCTCGGTTCCAAGTAGCACCATTATATAATATATATATATATATATATATATATTTATTTAATATATATATATAATATAATTATATATATAAATGTATATATGTATGTATGATTATGTTATGTATGTATGGGCTGGAAACCAAGGTCTAAGTGGGAAACTCCGCAAAGGTGGTGGGAGAATGAGCGTTGCGAATCTGTGGGACTTCCAGATACATACGGACCTCGAATGGTAATGGCGAACCATACCTGACATCGTGGTGGTAGACAAAGGGCAGAGGGACCAGCCGTTGGTGTGGAGTGGCAATTCCAAGCGATGGTATCATTCCGGAAAAAAGAACTTGAACAGCTGAGAATACAAGTCTCAGAGAGGAGCTGGAGAGGGCCTGGAGGTTAAAGAGTGGCAGTAGTGCCCGTGGTGAACGGTTGCACTCGGGGGCGTTACCCCCGAAGCTAGAGAGTGGTTCCAGCGGATCCCCGGAAAACCTGGAAATCTCGGTCCAGAAATGTGCAGTGCTAGGAACAGCAAAGATACTGCGCGAACCTCAAGCTCCAGGGCCTCTGGTAGAGGACCCGAGCTTAGAGAGGGTAAGCCGCCGCGGAGGGCAAAGGTTTGAGTGAAGAGTTTTTATATATGTGTGTGTGTGTGTGTATGGCATTAAACGGTGTTTTCATGCCATAAAAACAGTACATTTCTCTATAAATGTATTCATGATCATTGATGGCCTTAATAATAGTGTAGTAGGCTAATAGGATACAATATATGCAGCATATATGATAAAATATTATTTATATAATATTATTACATTTCTTATGAGGCAGGGGGACCAATAGTGGACACGATCTGCCAGCCACGCACGAGAGAGTATATTATTTGAAAGTAGTGATTTCATCAATGGGGAGTAAGCTACCAATAGGGAGTAATCACACTGTCGGGCTGCCTCCGGTGTTAATTTTGGCACTGTGGGGCTAGCTGTGATTGGAGGTCTCCATGCTCCGCTCTGTATAATACATTGCATTCTATTGTATCTGTGATCATGTGTCGTGATCGTGCTGTCTCTACCATTGACAATAAAACATGTCTTCGGTCTGAATGAAAGACGCAGATTCCCTGACTTTGGATTTCTTCAGGTTTGGTGGAAGGGATGCGGGGGCCTTGTTTGTAAACATCTAGGTGAACAGAAGACTTATTTTTTTTTTTACACAAAATTTGTTGTTTTTTTAAGCCAAAACCTGAGAAAACCTCAAGAGAAACCATGGTTGGACCAGCACACTTGGAACCTTGGGGAGAAAGGCCGGATTGGGCCACAATCCACCATGCCGTCGCCCTCACCAAACGGACAGGCAAGACGGCAAGGACAGGGAGCGCAAACAGTCGCCCGCCCTCTTATCAGACGCCAACGCCAGCAAAGAGGCGCCGTCCTTAAAAGCGACCACCACACGGGACTCGCCTCCGCCGCCGGCTCAACCAGGCAGGACCGACAGTCCCCTAAGGACACACCCTGTGGTCCCAAACCGGGGGCGTTCTCTGAGCTGGGGCCTCCACCTGGTGCGCCCCCCCGGCAGAAAACGTTTAACCCAACGGAAAGAGAGCGGGCTAGACCCGCCCGCCCCCACCCGTCCGTCGTGACCCGAGGTAATGGCTGCCGCAAACCCAGCCAAGGTGGCGACAGCCCTCCCTTTGTCAAAAGCTCCTGTAGGAATCCCAGGACCCCCCTACCAGCGGGCAACGGCCAGGGATCCCAGGAACGAGAACCGCACCGATCGCTGAATAGCCTCCTACCAATCGTGCTTCGGCCCTCACAGTGACGGCGCCCTCACCCCTGAATGGTCTCCACCACCAGCAGGGGAAGACCCAGGTCTGACGAGGTTCCGCTCTCCCTCCAACCCAGAGTCTGCGTCCGATTATCGGGCGGAAAACAGGGCTCCCCCCCCCCTGGACTCGCACCAGCTCGAAAATGTTTTTTAAATTCTAAAAAAACGAACTCAAACAGGAACAGCAGTTAAGACGGTCCAACTCTGACACATCTAATTTTCTGTTCCCTGTAGAAAATCCACTCACCACATTACATCGACTCTGACGTTATAGCTTAAACTTGCTAAGCTCCATGTACAGGAACTCAATGTAACAACATCAATTTTAATAATCAATTCTAACATTTCTTTCCCTTATGAATCTTGATTCTTTACTGCTTATGGCTGACCACAAGGCTGGACCCCCAAACTACCGGAAACTGCAGTTCTCATAGCAGCAACACCACAATCCCAATTATAAATTCGAATCCAAATACGAGAAAATCAACAGGGGGGGAGGCATAGCTGCGATTTTAGGATGAAGCACTTTGTCTCCCATTAGAACTGCCCCTTGGCAAATTTTCCAACGTTATGAGACAATTTTCTTATCAAATGGGCAACAAACAGCATATCTACATCACTTTTCAATGGTCCATGTACAGCCACCACAGTCATGAGTTGCTGATTTTAAAGACCATTTTAACTGGAACTACATGTCATTCGTGTGCACAGATTTTGATCAGTTTAGTTCTTACAGGATGAATGTTAATTGTAACATGTTGTTTTATAATCCAGTGATGATGACAGACATGCCAAAGGAGCTGGGCATCTGTAACTGAGTACCTTTGGATTCATTCAGCACGTGAGTGGCCCCACCCACGCAGGGGGCACACTCTTGACCTTGCTAATCTACAAAGGGGGTATAAGTATCAATGTTTAATGTATTTGGAAGTTGCTTTAGTCAGATCATTTCTGTTTATTATTAGCCATGTGTTTTGCTAGCAAACCACCAGCTGAGAATTTACACATTGTTAGAAGAAGACACATACATGAAAACACAAGTGAACTGTTCATGGGAATGCTAAATTTTGAGAAAACTCCATGCTCTACTGTTGATGAATTGTATAACTCTGTCATTCCCACCAGTGTTCTGACTGTTCTGGACGCCATTGCTCCTGTGCGGTTAAAATAGTTACCAGTAAGAAAAAGGCCACATGGACTAAGGCAGACTCGGTCAGGGCACAGAAGCAAGAGTGCCGGAGGGCCGAACGGAAGTGGCGAAAGTCCAATTTCCAGGGCGATTATGAAATCTTTAAAGATGAGTTGGGTGAATTTAACCGGGTTCTACGTAGAACAAGAGAAATGTATTTTTCTGACATTATTGGAGGTTGCAGTAACAATTTTCGTGTTATGTTTTCAACAGTTGGTAGATTAACGAACCCCCTGTAAAGTTGCCCCTAGAATTTTCCTCTAAATCTAGGTGTAATGAGTTCGCACAGTTTTTCGATGACAAAGTACAAGGAATCAAAAACACTATCACCTCCACAGCACGTATAACAATGCAACAGCCAGAGAAGCTTTTTGAGCTAACTCACTTTGCACCTGTGGATACTGAAACTGTCAAAAAGATAATCATGAGTCCTGAGCTCCTCCACATGTAGCCTGGATATATTGCCCTCTAAATTTCTGAAGTCCGTCCTGAGCAGTTTGTTACCTTCACTGACACAATAGTAAACATGTCTCTGTCGTCAGGAACATTTCCTATGGCCCTAAAAACAGCAGTCATAAGACCTCTCCTAAAAAAGAGCAGTCTGGATCCTGCGGGACTTCAAAATTATCGCCCCATATCGAATCTGCCATTCATTGGAAAAATTCTTGAAAAAGTGGCCTCCCAACAACTTACTGAATTTTTAACAATGAATAATTCTTTTGATATGTTCCAGTCTGGGTTTAGACCCCACCACAGCACTGAGACCGCTCTAGTGAAGGTAACAAACGACATTCGACTTCACACTGATGCAGGTAAAGTCACAGTTTTGGTCATGTTAGATCTTAGTGCCGCGTTCGACACTGTCGACCATGAGATCCTCATGCAGAGACTGGAGGACTGGGTTGGTGTCACTGGCACAGCCCTAGACTGGTTTAGGTCTTACCTGGAGGATAGGAAGTACTTGTGGAGATTGGAGACTGCGTCTCAGATCATGTGGCCCTGACCTGTGGAGTACCACAGGGGTCGATCCTGGGACCTCTCCTATTTAATCTCTACATGCTGCCGTTAGGTCAGTTAATACAAAGAAACAAAGTGTCCTACCACAATTACGCCGACGACACTCAGATCTATGTCTCACTGACTGCAGGAGAACATGGACCACTGGATTTGCTCCTTCACTGTATCCAACAGATCAGTGACTGGATGCAAATAATTTCCTCCAGCTAAATGCAGACAAAAACCGAAATCATTGTCTTTGGTCCCCAGAAACAAAGAGAGGGCGTCATTTGTCAACTTCAGTCTCTCTCCCTACTTCCTTCAGACAAGGTCAGAAATTTGGGGGTAATACTGGACTCAGACCTAAATTTCAATAGCCACATAAAATCAATAACATCAACAGCTTTTTACCATCTGAAGAACATTGCCAAAGTTAGAAATATAGTGTCCAGGGCAGACTTGGAGATTCTTGTCCATGCATTTGTCTCCAGCAGGCTAGACTACTGCAATGGCCTGCTTACAGGTCTGTCCAAACAGACCTGTAAGCAGCTGCAGTACATCCAAAATGCAGCAGCTAGAGTCCTGACAGGAACCAGGAAGTATGACCATATTAGTCCGGTCCTCAGGTCTCTGCACTGGCTTCCTGTGGCTCAAAGAATAGATTTTAAAACAGCTCTGCTTGTGTACAAGTCTCTCCATGGCCTTGCACCAGAATACATTAGTGACATGTTGGTGTCATATGAACCAGCCCGGACTCTGAGGAGCACAGGGACTGGCCTCCTGCTGGTGCCCAGAGTGAGAACCAAACATGGGGAGGCTGCGTTTCAGATCCATGCAGCTAAGATTCAGGAACAATCTCCCTGAAAATGTGAGGGAGGCGTCTACTCTGTCAATGTTCAAATCCAGGTTAAAGACTGTTCTGTTTGCCTGTGCATACAATGAAGGATTTTATCTCCATTTCTAATGCACTGCTGTCATTTATTTATTTTTTTAAATTTCTGTAGTAATTTTGAAAGTTTTAATGGTTTTATTCTTTTGTGTGATTTTAATGTTTTAATTGTGTTTTAATCTTTTGTGTGATTTTAATGTTTTAATTGTGATTCTGGTGTTTGTTTTATGTGATGATTTGTGATGTGGACTGTGAAGCGCTTTGTGTTGCCCTTGCATGAAAGGCGCTCTACAAATAAACTTTGATTGATTGACAAGATCCCCCGGCTCCGTCCGGGTGAGGGCGCCAGGGCTCCAACACCGCCATGCCGCCCCCCAGGAAAGGGGAACCTACCTGGTCAAGCGGGCTGTCCCGAGCCAACCAGTGATCACCGACCATCCCTCTCACTGATCGCTCCTCCACAGCCGGACCGGCAGGAGACGCACAGGTGGGAAGCATACACAGCAGGCCCCCCGGCCAGGGGGAAATGAGCCCGAGCGACCACGCCTAAAGGGCGGCTCGACCCGCGGCCCTTAAGGCGAAACCAGTGACGGGCCCTGAGCGTTTCTCTGCACTGGCCGAAAAGGTCGACCACAGGACGCCCAAACCCTAACCGCCATAACTACCGCACCTACCCGTGGTGCCAGGCCCCACCTCGTACCAGGACGTGGGCCCCCCCTGGACATCCCTGTACTGCCCCCCCACGTTCGCGGACACCCTTCCGTGACCGAGGCGCCGCCCTCAGAGACAGGAGGTGAAGCGCCGCCCCACTAAGGAGCGTCGTGTTTTTACCTTCGCCATGGATTCGTACAGCAATCCTTGCTCCCTCCATATGCTGTAGAAGTCTGTAAGGGGCTGGAACGGGAGCTAGGGGGGGGGGGGGGGGGGGGGGGGGGGGGGGGGGGGAAAAACACAAGACCGTCACGCCCCCGCCCCTCTCCAGGTGTTCCTAGCAGGGAGGGGGTGAGTGACGAAAAGGCGCCGGGGGCGGTCCACGTGTCCCGCAGGCTCCGACGTCAATCAGTACGGGACTGGCAGCATCCCCACGTGACTCAGCCAGCTAGGGTCCAGGGCGCCTCCCGAGGCCGACCGCACCCTGCCTCCTGTCCCGGCTCCGATGCAGGTGGGCGGGCCTCCGCGCCTCGGGTGCTAGGTGCTGGGCAAAAGCTAGCCGAGACCATTGGCTGCAGCCTGCCAGTCTAAGCCACCAGGGTCTGCTATGTCTCGGGCCAAGAAAAAAAAAAAAAAAAAAAAAAAAAAAAAAAAAAAAAAAAAAAAAAAAAAAAAAAAAAAAAAAAAAAAAAAAAATAAAAAAAAAAATGAAAAAAAAAAAGAAAAGTCGAGGAAGCTCAAAAACAAAAGAGGGACGACTGGGAAACAGGCAGGTCCAGCAGCTGCCACTTCTCCGCCTCCCCTGAAGTTAGCTGCCCAAGTCCCACAGGTGCCAGGCCCCTGACAATGACTGCCAGCTGCCCTGGAGCGGCCCCTGCCATCCACACGGTCTAGCGCCTGGCACATGCGCAGGATCAGCCGCCGAGAGTGGTCCACGCCAGCGATAGGAGGTCTCCCACTTGAGCGCCTGGCCAGAGGAGAGTCGACCTATCCCGGGCCCCCGTGAAGAATGCCAAGTAGTTAAGCCAATGTGACGACCTGGTGCCGTGCATTGGCATCAACAACTAACCAGCAACGCCAAAGACAACTCAGACCCGCTCGTAGGATGAAGCGAGAAGGTCTGGTGCCCAGGGCCACCACGGCTGCGGAGGGACTGCAGTGCCAAGCGGACAGAAATCCTCGAAGTGTCCGGGACACCAAAACCTGGTCGCAGGAACGCAGTCCTGCACGCAGCAGTAAATGACTTACCCCAGAGCAGAGCCTCTTGGCAGCTAGGGTGTCTTTAGTGCCACTCCTCACGTGTACGCGTAAAGAGACGATCGGGTCCCATGCCGCGTGCAGCAACAACGTGGATAGTATCCCTCCTCCTCCCGTCGAGTGGTGGCGCCCACAGAGGAGAAGTCCTCCACCGACTGGATCCAGCGACGACTGCCGACGCCCGGAGGTGCGAAGGGCAACTCCCCGAACAAAAAATGGAAAGACATCTCAGAATGAAAGTACGAACTGTGGATAGATCTCAACCGGCGCCAGAGATGAGAAGATGGTTCTCACCCCCGCTCCTCGGAGCTTACGTCACTCACATTTCCTGTTCAAATCTTCCTCTAAATGGGCGTTAGCCTGGAGGACTGAAGGGGGCGTGAACGAGACTGGGCCGTTTATATCGCTCTTTGCGGGGGGCTGCTGACGTCATGTCCAACTTGCAGACGTCAGGTCCAACTTCTGTGCCAGTGTTGGCGCCAGATTCAAAATTCAAATGTAGTAATACAGGTCGCCAGCAGATGGCGCCTCACAGACGGTTTTAGGCAGAAAGTTTAAATTTCAACTAATTTGCACCAAAGTGAAAAAACTATGACCAGGATATGTAGACAACACTATTGGACATCGTTTATCAGCAAAAAAAAGTGGATTTGAGGGTGAGTTGTCCTTTAAGCAGCGCTGTGGAGGCTAGAGGACGCAGGCGGTTCACTGCTCGTTCTGTGAGTGGAGGAGAACGAGCGGCCTGCTAAGACTCTACTCAGCACTTTTCACGGCCTGAATTTCATACACAGTGGAATCAATGACCTCAAGTTTTCAATTAAATTATGTATTATGATACAACTTGTATGTAGTAAAAAGCATTTCTATGAACTACTTAGAAAAAAAAATTGGGTATAGCTTCTTTAAAACTCTCATACAGGCTAGCCACTGCTGAAACCACTCGCTGTTACCAACATGTTGCCATTGATAAGAGACTGATGTTGCATATTCATTTGTGGTGTTACTGAAACTATCAGAGGAGTTTTGAGCGCTGCTGCTGGTGCTGGTTCTGCTGTTGTTGCTGGTGTGTTGGACAGTGTGGACTGGTCCTGCGCCTGGTACCGACGGTAAAAGCAGTAGTGACAAAGCCGCAAATGGAGGTGATGATTTTTGGACATTTGACTGTATTGTACAGAGAGACACTGCTGCAGTCGTTAAGAATGGATCATGTTATGGAAGTTGTTTTGTTCATTTCAACTGAATCATGGTCAGTTTTATGCTTTCTTTCTGATAATAACATAACCATGGACCTTACCACACTGAAGATGGTTAATGTGATAATAACATAACCATGGATCTTACCACACTGAAGATGGTTAATGTGATAACATAACCATGGACCTTACCACACTGAAGATGGTTAATGTGATAATAACATAACCATGGATCTTACCACACTGAAGATGGTTAATGTGATAACATAACCATGGACCTTACCACACTGAAGATGGTTAATGTGATAATAACATAACCATGGACCTTACCACACTGAAGATGGTTAATGTGATAATAACATAACCATGGATCTTACCACACTGAAGATGGTTAATGTGATAACATAACTATGGACCTTACCACACTGAAGATGGTTAAGCTGATAATAACATAACCATGGACCTTACCACACTGAAGATGGTTAATGTGATAATAACATAACCATGGACCTTACCACACTGAAGATGGTTAATGTGATAATAACATAACCATGGACCTTACCACACTGAAGATGGTTAATGTGATAATAACATAACCATGGATCTTACCACACTGAAGATGGTTAAGCTGATAATAACATAACCATGGACCTTACCACACTGAAGATGGTTAATGTGATAATAACATAACCATGGACCTTACCACACTGAAGATGGTTAATGTGATAATAACATAACCATGGATCTTACCACACTGAAGATGGTTAATGTGATAATAACATAACCATGGACCTTACCACACTGAAGATGGTTAATGTGATAATAACATAACCGTGGATCTTACCACACTGAAGATGGTTAATGTGATAACATAACTATGGACCTTACCACACTGAAGATGGTTAATGTGATAATAACATAACCATGGATTTTACCACACTGAAGATGGTTAATGTGATAACATAACCATGGACCTTACCACACTGAAGATGGTTAATGTGATAATAACATAACCATGGATCTTACCACACTGAAGATGGTTAATGTGATAACATAACCATGGACCTTACCACACTGAAGATGGTTAATGTGATAATAACATAACCATGGATCTTACCGCACTGAAGATGGTTAAGCTGATAATAACATAACCATGGATCTTACCACACTGAAGATGGTTAAGCTGAGGTGCTGTGTTAAAGTGTTTTTTTCTATCTGCCTACTTTACCTTTGTGAGCACGTTTTCTCTGTAATGAGCCTTAAAACAAAGCTAACATACAAATATTAATATAAATAATGTGAAATACCATTTTCGGGCGGTACGGTGGCTGAGTGGATAGCACTCTCGCCTCTCAGCAAGAAGGTCTTGGGTTCGAATCCCGGCTGGACTAGGGCCTTTCTGAGTGGAGTTTGCATGTTCTCCCTGTGTCTGCGTAGGTTTCCTCCGGGTGCTCCGGTTTCCCCTACCACTAAAAATATGTACAATAGTTCTGGCATGCGCCTCCTGTTCGGCGACCCCGCTCCCATCTCTGTGTGGAGTGAGAGGACAAGTGCCCAAAAAATAACAATTGTAAACCGCTTTGTGACTCTGGTCTGTGAAAGGCGGTATATAAATAAAGCTTACTTACTTACTTAATATTGTAAATACATTACAATATTTGTACTATGAAAAACTTACTGTTACATTTAAGTTTGTAACAGAAAACTGAGTATTAAAGGACAGTGTTTTAAAGGAAGTTTTAAATAAATTGTTTATGTGCACAAAAAGTTGGACTTTGTACCGTTTTTGGGCTTTTAGAGTAGTTTTTGTAGAGCATCTTCTTGTCCGGCCCATTTGAGATCCAATTAGGTTGTATGTGGCCCCCGGACCAAAATGAGTTTGACACCCCTGAGTTAAACGGTAAACTAGAACATCTCATTTTTATTTTATGTTTAATATTTACATTTTAATTTCCATATATCATATAAATTCCAATTTGCACAAAAATGTAATCGGTTGTTCTTCCTGCCCTGTCAATTGAATGTAAATAAACAGGAAATTAAATCTGTCTGTTCAGATAAAAATATTGAAACAAAAATGATTAAATTAAAACTAGTCTAATCTGTTTTTAAACATTTCTCAAAGAACGCCACCTGCTGTGGGTGACGTGGGACAGAGGTGTCTGAAGTTGTGTGTCTAATTTTAATTATTTGTTTAGAAATTCTAGAAAAGATGGACCCTTCTATGGCAGCATTCATGGTTTTTCACTTAACTGTGAACAGTTGATCAAAAATAACCAAGAAGTTAAACTCCTGCTGATTTTTCTTAAAAGAGAGGTACCATATAATTTGTACAATATGTGGTATGTGTATTAAGATTTAATTTAAATTATTTTATTTAAGGAAGAGAAACTGAAAACAAAACTCTGCAACGAAATCCGCGAAAGGAAGAAACAAATCTACAACTGTCTGACAGAAACTGTGGAGGAAATGATGAAGGAAGGATATGAGTCCGCCTGTAAAGGTAGGACAAACATGCAGTCAAATAAAACTGTTCTGAATGAGGAAATGAGGCAAGAATCTTTTTGAATACATTGAGGAAAAGAAAGTTAATTAATTCCAGAGTTAGAACATTTTTGTAAAAACATGTTTTTTTTAACATAGGTCCAGAGACAGAGGATGTAAAATAGAATTGTGGGGAATTCTGGTACATTAACAGCCATCTTCATTGTTGTATACTGTCCATAAAAAAGATAAGTAAAGGATCTCTGAGTTTTAAGACTAAAGACATCAGCAGGGTATTGATCAGATCGGGAAAAAATTTTCATGACACAAAACACAAAATCAAAGATGACTTTTTAAGAAAAAGTGAGAAGAGAATCAGAGAAGATGACGGTGAGACAAACTGCAGAGAAACAGCTCTCTTTCTCAGGCAGTCGAAGAAATTGTAGAAAAGAAATAACAGATTATTACAATTCCATTTTCTATACAATTAATCTAAGTTTCTGCATGCTCTTTGCAGTACTGTTCAGTTTCAAAAGTTTATTGTGAATATAATATATATTTCAGAGAAACGAGGCGAGGGTACGGTGATGCGCATGCGGGAAACCTTTCTCAAACATTTTTGGAAGAAAAAAGACGCCATCTATAATGAAGCCAAAAAGAAGATGTTGATGGAACTGAAAAAACTTAAGGTTTGTATTAAACCACACAAAGCTTCTGGGATATACAGTTAAATAAACAAAATATACTATTGGCTTCTGTGTATATATATGTAAAAAATATTAACAAATTCTCACCTTTGGCCCTCCGCGGGTGGTTATCCCTCTCTAAGCTCGGGTCCTCTACCAGAGGCCTGGGAGCTTGAGGGTTCTGCGCAGTATCTTTGCTGTTCCTAGCACTGCACATTTCTGGACCGAGATGTCTGAGGTTGTTCCAGGGATCCGCTGTAACCACTCTTCTAGCTTCGGGGTCACTGCCCCGAGTGCACCGATCACCACGGGCACTACTGTCACCTTTCCTAAATATATATATTAGGGCCGGGACTTTAACGTGTTAATTAAGATTAATTAACGCCACAAAAATTTGCGCGTTAAAAAAATTTACGCACCGCGGAACCTTCCTCACTGGATGAGCACCAACTCGAGCGCCGAACATGGCTCCGTGAGTTTTTTGTTCAAAAGTACATTATTACAAGCATAGAGCATCTTTAGTGGTGTCTGAATCCGAGTGAGTTAGAGATGCGAATGAGCGCTGTGTGTGGAGCGATTGTATGGAGAGGAGGAGGAGCAGCGACTTCAATGCATGAACAAAGAAGGAGGAGGCGGAGGAGGAGTAGCCATTATTAAATGGTAAACTAAAAATCCATGTGAAAAAATTACTTCTTACTGTTCTCAGGTCAAATATTTATATGCGATTAAAATGCGTTGAATTAATTAGATTATTTTTTTTTATTGAGATCCGGCCCTAGTATATATATATATATATATATATATATATAGAGCTTTCCCAGGCCTCTGGTAGAGGACCCGAGCTTAGAGAGAGAGGGATAACCGCCCGCGGTTTAATTTTTTTATTTGTATGAATGGTTATATATATATATATATATATATATATATATATATATATATATATATATATAATATAACCATTCACACACACACATCAGACTCATTCTAGGCAATGTGGGTGAAGTGTCTTGCCTAAGGACACAACGGCAGTTCGGCACTTGGCCACAGCTGTGGCACCTTGTGTTCCCAGAGGTCTCCAATCACAGTAGAAACCAGGCCCTGCCCTGCCCAGCATCAGAGGTCTGATGGGATCTGGCTTTTGCATGCAAGTTTGGCCACAGTAGGGTAAAGTGTCTTGGCCAAGGACACAACGACAGCAGACATTAGTGGGAGTCGGTGGAGAAAGTCTTGTGGTTATTTAGCGCTTGTCCTGAGTTCGATTCCGCCTCCAGGCCTTTCTGTGTCGAGTTAGATAACAATAAAATAAACAATCAGTCTGCAATTCACACCAATGTGATATGTTGCTGTTTTAACTTTGTGAATGTCCAAACAGGTTTACATCGAGCGGACTATCAAGAAAGACCTGGAGAGGGCAATGCAACTTTCTCTGATGAATGAGGAGATGTCTGTGCCAGGTGAGAAAAACTAAAACATATAACCGGTTTTCAATAAAACACTTAAAATGATCTCTTTTTACAGACGTTTTGAGGGAATTCACTGAGGTGGAGAAATACATTGAAAAAGAGCCAAAGTAGAATTTTAAAAAAGAGTTTTGTAGATGATGACAACGTGGTATTTTGTGTGAAAGCATTTTGTACTGTTTCAGAATAATCAGAATCAGATTTATTTTTTATTGCCTTTGTGAGTAACAGGAAGTCACAAGTAGGAGCTTTGGCTCTCAAACATTACTAGCCAAGATATTAAGTTCTAGCTCTAACACACATTTATTATTTGTCCAAAGTTATTAATAGAACCAGGTCAATTGACTTCATATTCAAGCTATGACTTCATATTGAAGCTCTGTGACTTTATATTGGAATGTCATAAGTTAATGTCATAACAAGCAGCAGAATTTAATGAACCTCTCCTGTTCAATGTCTACATTGTTTATGTTAATACACAGAAACAAAGTGTCTATGCACAACTATGCAGACAACACTCAGATCTATTTCTCACTGACTGCAGGAGAACATGGACCAGTGGACTCACTCCTTCACAGTATCCAACAGATCAGTGACTGGATTAAAAATTACTTCCTTCAGCTAAACGCAGACAAAACCAAAATCATTATATTTGGTCCCCAGAAACAAAGAGAGGGCGTCATTTGTCAGCTTCAGTCTCTCTCCCTAATGCCAACAGAGAAGGTCAGAAATCTAGGGGACTCTGACCTAAATTTCAATATAAAATCAGTTACATCATCAGCTTTTTACCATCTGAAGAACATTGCCAAAGTTAAAAATATAGTGTCCGAGGCAGACCTGGCGATTCTTATTCATGCATTTGTCTCCAGTTAGTTAGACTATGCCTAGCGTACATCGGACTGGCAACTGATTATATCCGTTGCCTATGACTTGCTGCCCCGCACACATCGACAATCTGGCGAAAACGGGCAACTCCTAGTAGCAGGCCAGTCTCGGGAATAACAGCGCGTACATCGACAGCAACTGGCCGTCAACTACAGTGTGTTTTCTGACATAAACTGTGGAGGGCGCGCAATAACGCAATACACACATGTTGTTGGAGCGTGCCGTGGAGCGCGTACATTGGGTGATATCTCTGGATCTGAGGACAACTAGTTGCCGAAAAGTAGAACACGGGTAACTAACTGAAACTGGAGATCGACTGTTTATCTCCAGTTGTAAGAGCGCTCACATCGACCGATTTCAGCAACTGATCATCTCCCACCATCTACTCTCAGTTTCCAAAAGCCGCCTTGCAACTAGTTGTCTCCAGTTACTCTGTCAATGTACGCTAGGCTCTACTGCAATGGCCTGCTCACAGGTCTGTCCAAACAGGCTGTAAAACAGCTGCAGTACATTCAAAATGCAGCAGCTCGAGTCCTGACTAGAAACAGGAAGTATGATCACATTAGTCCAGTCCTCAGGTCTCTGCACAATCCAGGGTAAAGATTGTTCTGTTTGCCTGTGCATTCAATCGAAGGATGTTTTCTCTATTTTTAATGCACTGTGGTTATTTATTTGTTTTTGTAATGTTTTAATGGTTATAATCCCTTATGTGATTTTGATGTTTACTTTTTTTCAATTACCTTTGTGATTTTTAATTGTGTTTTAAATGGTGATTCTGGTGTTTGTTTTATGTGATGATTTGTGCCTTGTGTGATGTGGACTGTGAAGAGTGTTGCCTGTGTATGAAAGGCGCTCTACGAAGAAAGATTGATTGATTAATTCCAGGCTTAATTTAAAAAAATAAAAAAACTCATACAAAGAACAATGAAGAACAAAACAAAAACAACAGCTACAATAATTGGAGTACTTGCAGGCAGTAAGTTTTATATTTGTAGAATGTAAAAAAAATATATTTACCCTTCATACATGTTTCACCATATATATTCTACTTAAGGTATTATTTTATGATATGAAATGACAAAGTTAATTAGTCTAATTATCATTAATGATGGTCAAAAATAATGGGTACTGATAAGGCATCATACAGTACAACAGTAGTCATTACATTCTAATAGAAGCATCACCACCAAATTTCAAATTTGAATCTGAAATACGGGAAAACAAAAAAGGAGGAGGCTTAGCTGCCATTTTTAGAGACCACTTTGTCTCCCATAGAATGTCTCTTTGGAAGTTTTCGTCATTTGAATGTGTCTTTTAAAATACAACCAAAACAATCTCCTCCAATACTCTTCATAGTCCTATACAAGCCACCGCAGTCATGTCACAGTTTTATTGATAATTTTACCGAGTTGCTTTCAGTTGTATGCACAGATTTTGATAGTTTGGTTATTACAGGTGATTTTAATATTCATGTGGATAATGTTGATGACAGAAATGCAAATGAGCTGAGTTCTGTACTTGAATCCTTTGATCTCACTCAGCACGTAAGTGGCCCCACCCACAGCAGAGGGCACACTCTAGATCTGTTAGTTACTAAGGGGGTGAATATTTCAAATGTAAACGTGGTCGATGTTGCTCTTTCGGATCATTTCTGTGTTTTTTTTAACATGTGTTTCACTAACAAACCACCAGTGGACTCCGCAACTGTTCGAAGAAGGCGCATACATGAAAATACGAGTGATCTATTTATGGGAATGATAAACTCTGAGAATGCATCGTTTAACAGTTCATCTACAGTAGAACTGTAGATGAACTGTTAAACTCTGTCACCTCTAGTGTTGAATGTTCTGGATACCGTTGCCCCTGTGAAGGTTAAAATAGTGAGAAATAAGCAGAAGGCGCCGTGGGCTAAAGCAGACTCGGTCAGGGCACAAAAGAGAAAGTGCCGGAGGGCCGAGCGGAAGTGGCGCAAGTCCAACCTCCAGGTTGATTACGAGATCTTCAAAGATAAGTTGTGCGAGTTTAACCGGGTGCTACGTAGTACGTGAGAAAGGTATTTTTCTGAAATGATTGAAGGCTGCAGCAACAATCTGCGTGTTCTGTTCTCAACAGTTAATAGATTAACAAACCCCCCCTGTTCAGATGCCATTAGATCTTACTTCCAAACGTAAATGCAATGAGTTTGCTAATTTTTTCAATGACAAGGTTCAAGGCATCAAAAACGCCATTGTCTCCAATCCACAGATAACCATCCAACAGCCAGAAAGGCTATTTGAGCTAACTCACTTTGCACCTGTAAATGATAAAACTGTCCAAGAGATAATCTCCAGTTTGAGCTCCTCCATGCAGCTTGGATGTACTACCCACTAGATTTCTGAAGTCTGTTCTGAGCAGTCTGTTACCTTCACTCACACAGATAGTAAACATGTCCCTTCATTCTAGAATATTCCCAAAGGCCCTGAAAACTGCAGTCATCAGGCCCCTGCTAAAAAAGAGCAGTCTGGATGCTACGGTACTTAACAACTATCGTCCCATCTCAAATCTGCCATTTATGGGGAAAGTCCTTGAGAAAGTTGTCTACATACAGATTGCTAGATTTCTTATAATCAACAACTCATTTGATATGTTTCAGTCTGGCTTTAGACCCCGCCACAGCACTGAGACTGCTCTCGTTAAGGTTACAAACGATATCCGGCTGAACACTGACGCAGGCAAAGTCTCAATCTTAATCGTGTTAGATCTGAGTGCTGCCTTTGACACCGTCGACCATGAGATCCTCTTACAGAGACTAGAGGACTGGGTTGGCGTCGCTGGCACCGCCCTAAGTTGGTTTAGGTCTTACCTTGAAGACAGGAAGTACTTTGTGGAGATTGGAAACTGTGTCTCAGATCATATGGCCCTGATCTGTGGAGTACCACAGGGGTCGATCGTGGGACCTCTTCTGTTCAATCTCTACATGCTGCCGTTAGGTCAGTTAATACGCAGAAACGAAGTGTCCTATCACAACTATGCAGACGACACTCAGATCTATGTCTCACTGACTGCAGGAGAACATGGACCAGTGGACTCACTCCTTCACTGTATCCAACAGATCAGTGAGTGGATGCAAAACAACTTCCTTTAGCTAAACGCAGACAAAACTGAAATGATTGTCTTTGGTCCCCAGAAACAAAGAGAGAGCGTCATCTGTCACCTACAGTCTCTCTCCCTAAAACCTTCAAACAAGGTCAGAAATCTAGGGGTAATACTGGACTCAGACTTAAATTTTAATAGCCACATCAAATCAGTAACATCAGCAGCTTTTTACCATCTAAAAAACATTGCCAGGATCAAAAACATAGTGTCTAAAGCAGACTTGTAGATTATTATCCATGCATTTGTCTCCAGTAGGTTAGACTACTGCAATGGCCTGCTCACAGGTCTGTCCAAACAGGCTGTAAAACAGCTGCAGTACATTCAAAATGCAGCAGCTCGAGTCCTGACTAGAACCAGGAAGTACGGCCACATTAGTCCAGTTCTCAGGTCTCTTCACTGGCTTCCTGTGGCTCAGAGAATAGACTTTAAAACAGCTCTGCTGGTGTACAAGTCTCTCCATGGCCTTGCACCAAAAAATATTAGTGACATGTTAGTCCCATATGAACCAGCCCGGACTCTGAGGAGCACAGGGACTGGACTCCTGTTAGTGCCCAGAGTCAGAACTAAACATGGGGAGGCTGCTTTTCAGATTCATGCTGCTAAAATCTGGAACAGTCTTCCTGAAGATGTGAGACAGGCCTCCTCTCTGACAATGTTTAAAACCAGGTTAAAGACAGTTCTGTTTAGCTGTGCTACAACTGAGGGATTTTATATTTTTGGCTTTCTTTTTAATGTTCTGTGATTATTTATGATTTTAATGCTTTCTTATTTTGTTCAGCACTTTGAATTGCCTTGTGTATGAATTGTGCTATATAAATAAACTTGCCTTGCCTTACAAACCCTAACGTTTGACTCTTCAGTACTGGAGAATGTTGTTTTGATTTGAAGTTGCAGATACTTTTGCTCTGTTACAACCGCTTATTGGAGCAGCAAAGATGCGGTTTGTAAAATGGACATTCATAGCTTTGAAAAATCCAAAATATAAAGTTTGAAGACGCAACGCAGCTAACAAGCTATTACCCAGCATGGTGGTTGTCAGCCCAAAAAGCACAATCAAAAGGTAAAATTCTGTTAAATTAATGTTCATATGTTACTGTTATTAAAGAGCGACTAAACATCAAATCAACTTTTTTTAACTCATAAACTGCATAAATATGTTTATTATAGTGCTCTCTACATATCCTGGACATTTTAGTTCAAATTAGATAAAATTTCACTTTTGAGCCAAAAAACATCTGTGTGGCGCCCTCTCTACCTTTCTTGGTAGTACTACATTTGAATTTGGTTCTGGCCTCTCGATTGACTCTAATTCTCTATAACGTAAGTTTGTATGTGTGACGTCAGTCTGTCTGTGCCAGTGATATAAACCCATTCAACAGGGGTTGGTGTACTCTGGCGACATCTAGTGGATTAAAACGAAATGACACGAGTAATTCTGAGATAATTGTGTGGATTAGATTCAGGTGTGTAGCTCAACAATTATCTTAGTGTGTAATCAAGGGTGGAAGGAGACTTTCTGGTGTGTAAACTATTGCTCTAAGCAGCAATGACAACTGTCTGTTTTTTGTGTGTGTGACAAGCGAGCTATCAATCACAGCCCAGACCACGCCCAACTCTAAGCCCCCCTTCTTGTCCCTTGGTCCTCGGGCAACGCCCTTTTTAGAGAAAATTCTCAAATGTTCATGTGGGTGGAGTAAGGCTGGGAACAGGTGTTTAGTCGCTCTTTAAAGAAGCTATACCTGATTTTTTTTGAGTTCTTAAAAATGCTTTTTAGTACATATGTCAGGGATGAAGCAGACAGAGACGGATCGTGGTGCGCCAAACTCTGGAAGTTTATTTAAGTTTCTCTCAAGTTCCAGTGGTTTCCATTGTTTCCTTCGCTCAGACAAAATGGAGTCAGTACACAGTTTATATAGTCATTGTCACGTCACACATCGAAAGACGTACGTGTCACACAGAGACATCATAGTCAAAATAATCAGAGTCCTTGTAGAGTCCTCCACGTAGGCCATATTGCTATCTAATACTAACACTCACCCCTTTGATCACATAATCACATGGGATCACTCAATTTGATCAATCAATAAAGTGGAAAAAATTAAAAAAAAAATAAAACCTTAAAAAATTATTAAAAAACAAAGAAAATGTATGCATTACTCATAATCATCAAATCAATATCAGTGGATTTTATCCTCTATCCTGGGGAAAAAAACAAAACTAAACAGAAACAAAAACAAACACTATTGGACACAGCAGATTCAGTCAAAACACAGACAAAAACGAGCTGAGTCTCAAATTAGAAGCTAATTTCACTTTTATTACTCTATACTTTTATTCTAATGCTAATTGTTTACACTACACTTCACTGTATTGTTTTCACTTTTCCATCTTAGACTGTGTACTTTACTTTTATTATTCACTATAGTTTAAAACTATTCTAATCTATGTACAAATATGTTTACATATTTGCTTCTATTGAGCCATATTCTTAAACATATATTTTAATCTAATAAATCTCTCTGTGGTATTATACTCTCATTATCAGTGGCTTTGTGTCAGTGGGATTTTGCTCTATGTCTATTCTACATTCTCAGGAATAAAACTGTGAACACATTAAGACAAATGGTTAATATAAACATTATTATGGCGGTCAGTTTTCCAAATACATTTGTTGAACCAGGAAGTGCTGTCACTTCCTCCTCTCAGGCAGTTTGGGATGAATGTACAGCTTTAATCAAATTAGCAGTGATGGGCAGTAGCGTCGCTACTAGCTTAACTACATTTTTCAGTAGCTTGACAGTAGCGTCACTATTTACAAAACCTAGTAACTTTTCTGTAGCTAAGCTATATTATTGCCCAAGTAGCGCGGTAGCGTCCGCCAAAGCTATTTTCTCACGGACATCTCTGATGTTCATATATTACAGCATTTTCCCGCAGCATAAAACAAACATATAGAAAAACAGAATGCTGATGCGCATGCGCAGGGCTTGGTAACGACACACACACACACGAACGTACGCACACACACACACACACATGCGCGCGCGCTACTGGAGAAGCAAAAGCATGGCAGAGAGCCCAGGAGCCGCCGCGGTGGAGGAGGACCATGATAAGGACTCTCAAAGTGTTGTACCGTGGCCATACCTCCAAAAGTACGTCAGTCTAGTCGGGATGAGCGAAAAGAAATATGTTTTCAGATGCCTACTCTTTGTTGTTTTTGGTGTTTTGGGCTATTGTTCAATAAATATCTACAGCATTTTAACCTTTATCTGACTGACAGTTTATCTCAAATAAGAAGATAAGCTTTATTAATCTCACACAGGAGAAATTTACATGTCACATTTGGCATGGATAAAACACTCAAGAATTGTGCAAAAAATAAGAAATGAGCAAACATGTTAATGCAGGAAAATATAAAATTGCATGAACTGAAGTTTGTTTAATTGAAAATAGCTTCTATATAGCAAGCTACTTTTGACAGAATTTTGTAACTTAGCTTGCTACATTTGTATGGGTGGTAGCTTCTGTGTAGTGAAGGTGAATTTATTGTAGAGTAGCTTGTAGCTTAGCTCACTACACAAATCAAGTAGCTTGCCCATCACTGCAAATTAGAATTATCCTTTCAAGAGCTAATCTATTTTAGCAGGTTTGGGGTTGGGGTCAGTTAGTTGATTCTCTAATCTGTACTGACAAATCGACAGCTTTTTAAACTTCTCAAAGATGCTTTTAAATGCTTTTGAATCTCTGTTGGTTCTAATCTATCTCATTGATCTAGGCATTAATCTAGGCTACACTCATGAACTTTTTGTATTGTCAACATTCACAGATGTTTGAACACAAGTGAATTTGGCAAGTTTCTAATAAAACTGTAAGTAACTTTATTTACTTCTGAAGTAAATGCTTGTGAACATATTATGAAGGAAATGCTCCTTTTACCTTTTGATATTAGCACTGGCTAGAAATAATCTCTATTTTATGGTTGATACATTTATCTAATTATATTTTTACTCTATTGTGACTCCAAAGCTCGGTTGCAGCTTGAGCCAATGCATATTTCTAGTTTGTGACTTCTGTCACTTTTAATATCTACTAAAACGCTACAATACTCATACTTTATCATTTTAAAACATTTTAACAGTTGCTCAGTCTCCCAGACTAAAAAGTCAAAGTTTTTGTCTGTCAGATGTCTGAATACTTTCCATGTATTGCATTTGGTCACAGTTGTGGTTCTGGTTGTAGCAATAGCATCGGCAATAGATGATTTTTTCATTGGCTGGTTCTTGTTCTTCAAATGGCTGTCCAATAGATCATCAGATGTCCAGAAGCTAGGGACAAACAAAAACAAAAGAAAGAATCATGAGTATCTGTCTCATTTAGCACTCATCAATGTATGATTTTAGAAATATAAACATCACTCCCAAGTTTTTTTCTCTCTCAGATCCTCAGGGTCCCCTGAGGGCGAGTCTCAGTCGTCATCAGGTCAAGTCATATTTCGAGAGATGTCATCTTGGTCATCAGTAGGGTCCAAGCCATGGTTTTGGTCTCTCCAGATGCACATCAGGATCTCCAGATACAGTCTTTTCACTTGAATCGCACATCAGGTCATTTGCGATGCACTTCTGGTCAATGGTGCAGTGTCTCAGTTCCTGTACACAGCTTGTTATGCAGTAGTTACTCTCTATGGTCAAGTCATTTTGATTCTACTTTAAAGACAATTTCTATTCATGCTGTTGCTAATGTCCCTCAGACAAAAGCAAGCACAATGATTCAGTTTACTTCTCTAATTTGTGTTTTTATCAGAAATAATCCTAATCAATGTAATTACTTCACACAGTACAGAATCAACAAATAAAAAGTGTCAGGACAGACGTCAATTAAGTCCATGACAATATAGAATTCAAATGAACATTTCTGGTCTCAAAAAATACTGATTCAAAAAAAGATTCAAGTTATAGACAATTACAAATATTTGTTTACATTGGAGTAAACTTTTAAAATGCTTTTTTCCTCATGTTCTGCTTTTTCATGTATCTATATGTAAATGTGAATGTGTGTGTGTGTGTGTAGGGTGTGAATTTTGGGGTTGTGTCTCCAGACTCCTCAAACCACCTGTAGGTGTCAAAGGTCACACTGTGGTGATATAAACCAACTGGACACACTCTCAACTCTCATTCAGGTCTCTGCCTGATGCTCCACCCATCACGTCTCCAGAAACCTCTCTCTACCCCGGTCTCTCTCTGACACCCACTCAGTTCTGGAGTGGCGTGGGGAGGGGCAAGGAGGTGGCATTTTCCTTTGCTCTTTGATCTGTGACCTGTGCCTGAGTGGGCGTTGCTGTGGTCTGAGCTCTCTGTGTCCACTCCCACAATCCAGTGACCCTGTACAGTGTGTGCCCTTGGTCCTGGAACACAACCTTATAGTCAAATTCAAAACAACAGATATCAGTATGTGAAAGAGATTGTTTTTCTCTCTAAAGTCTAAACAATTTAGGAGCGCTCTTGGCTTTCCAACATGCGCCATATAAATAAAGATTACTGATTATCTTACTAATGTGAACTCTGAACAAAAAAAACAAGACTCAATTCTCAAAAAACCTTCAAACTTTAAAATATGTATTACAGTATGTACTTTTGTACTGTGTGTTTAATTATCTATGCATCCTTGGGTTTCTTGAAAGACGCCATGAAATGAAATGAAATTATGAAAAATCTCTATAAAATGAAAATTAATTTGTAAAAACATTAAAACAAAACTTGAAAACATGAAATCAAATGAAAAGATGAACTAAACTGGATTAATCGCTTCATGGAATTTCCCTTTTACACTTGAACATTTATCTCAGCATATATTTTAACTAGCAAGGTCAGGTACATAGTCAAAACAAAAAAGTCACCGCTTGTATGTGAATTGGGTGAATTGGGTAGAGTTCAACTCAATAATATATTACTTTTACAGCTAATCCTAATTCCCTCTTTCTTTTTAGACGAAGTCTATAATCAATAATCACTTTTAACACAGATTCTAATTTAAATGTTTGAAAAACGGCTTTTGTAACTAAAATAAAAAAAATACATGAAAAAATTCTCACAAACAGTTATGAAATATATCAGAGATACAATAATGGACTCAAAAAATAAGCAGCAGATTTAAAAAGAAAAGCAAAGCTTTTTGTACTAATCTTTGGATTTCAAAAAACATATATTCAAAACTTCTGTTTACTAAATGGTGTTTAAAACGTTTAACTGTGTCATAACACAATGTTCCATCGCAAATTTCGCAAATTTAACGGAATAAAAACTATAAAAATCCAAAATCCTAAACGCAGTAGCTCCCCTTTAAATCAGAGCAGCAGCAGCACAGCGAGGGCGGGGGGGTTCCTGTCACACAGACGCATACACACACAAGCAGAAAGTAGTGTTTTAGCAAAAATGCAAAAACAGAAAGAAGAACTTTCAAGATTACTTTTTTAAGCGAATATAACTGATGTTGTAGATTATACTTTTGTCATCCAAGTCTAGAAGTGATCACTTTCCACACTAGTAACAAAAGGCACTCTTAGTGTTTAACGTTTCCCTTTTTATTATTGCTTTTACACCATGGTTTCACTAACTATTCTGGCTGTAACTGCTATTTTATCGAGGTAGCGACCTGTTTTGATCATTTAAACTGCCATTTTATCGAGGTGGCGGACCTGATGATCAATTAAACTGCCATTTTATGGAGGCGGCGGACCTGATGATCAATTAAACTGCCATTTTATCGAGGTGGCGGACCTGACGATCAATTAAACTGCCATTTTATCGAGGTGGCGGACCTGATGATCATTTAAACTGCCATTTTATCGAGGCGGCGGACCTGATGATCAATTAAACTGCCATTTTATCGAGGTGGCGGACCTGATGATCAATTAAACTGCCATTTTATCGAGGTGGCGGACCTGATGATCATATAAACTGCCATTTTATCGAGGTGGCGCTGTGCGATAGGTGTTATAGTCCTTGGTGGAGCAATAGAAAATACTGGTAGGACAGGCTGGTAAAACTCGTGGATGGAGCTGCCACTGCCTCATATTAGGATTTTGGCTGGCCACTAGAAAGGCATTTCCTTTGTGTTGGGTTTATTTTCTGGGGCTGATGCTGCTTTTCCAGAGATAGCTGCACTAACCTTCTCTATGGCCTCCTCAGACAGGCAGTGACCATGAGAGTCTGAGCAGGAGGAGGGGGGTTCACTGCTGCAGGGGGCATTGGTGACAGCAGGCGCTGTGCTGGTCTTTACTGCACTTGCTGTGAGCGATGTACTCCCCAGCACTTCAGTCCTTGTCTGAGGCATCACCTCCTCTCATCGCACCAGAGTGAGGGCGTTCTCCACTCACCACCTCCTCCCTCTGAGGTGCACCGCACTCCTTCATGGACGGGGTCGTCCCTGATCTTCTCACTCGCCTCCTACGAAGGGTCCTGCAGCAGGAATCCACGTGGGCCCTTGCGAAAAATCACAGTGACGCGGCCAGGAATGAATGAAAATGTCTTATATTTGTTCTGCAACAACAAAAAAAAGATCATAAAATATCTAGCTATAGCATGATAGAGAAGTAAGTATAATGTATATATCTTTTGCATAATAAAGAATAAAATATTACATTTAGCATTATAAAGAAGCATGAATCCTGTATAATCTAGAGAAAGACATATACAGTTGTATGTTGATCTGGACATTGCAGATGAGGCTCTGGGGATACAGTAAGTAGAGTTATAGGAAGGAAAATATGAAATGGTAAAAACACTAATACATTGCTCGTAAACTAACTGCATATAATTCATTTTCAAACTCAATGTGTGCTGACTATAGAAATGTGACAATACATATAGATAGTACACATCAACATTAATTAGCTAATAATAATTAGCTAGCGCTGGAAATACTACTACCAACTAGACGT
>OZ035831.1:5891945-5916492 GCA_964034765.1 Knipowitschia caucasica
TTTTTTTTTTTTTTTTTTTTTTTTTTTTTTGTTTTTTTTTTTTTTTTTTTTGTTTGTTTTTTTTGTTTTTTTTTTTTTTTTTTTTTGTTTTTGATTTTTTTTTTTTTTGTTTTTTTTTTAAAAACAATTTTCCATTTTTTTGTTATTTTTTTTCTATAATCAAATTTGGAAAATTTTTTTTTTATTGTTTGTTTTTTTTTTTTTTCTTTTGGCATTTATTATTTCGTTGTCTTTTTTTGCGACACCGGAAGAGAGAAGAGACCGGGGAAGGGGAGGATACAGACGCGGGGGTGGGAATTTTTCCTTCCCTTTTCTTTTTTCCCCTTTTTTTTCCCCCCACCCCCCCCCCCCCCTTTCCCCCCCCACTGGTCAAGGGGTACCTGCGGTGTGAATTTGACGCGCGGGGGATAAAGGACCAGAATAGTTATGGCCTTGGAATCCACCGGGAGACCGCGCGTCTACCATCCGCCAAGAGCGCTCATTTTGGGGGAGGAGTACTCGGCTTCCAGGGCTTGTCAAAACGAACCAGGGGTGCTAGGACACCGGGGTTTTCACCCACAGCACTCCTCGGTTCTGTGGCTATCACCGGGGAGGGCTTTGCTCCCGCTCAGACCAGGCCTGAGCGCTCATCTGGGGGAAGGGGGGGGGGGGGGGGGGGGGGAGAGGACACGCCAGCAGCAGGGGTCAGGAGGCACGCTACTCAAATACCCCGTGCTTACGTCCTACCACCTTGAGAATGCCGATCTCTGGAGGCTAGGCAAGGTCGGGCCGAGGGGGCCTGCCGCGTATAGTGGGCATATCGTTGATTGGCACTGAACTGAAACTCTATTTTCTATACAGAGTGTTTTGTCAAATACTACTGTTTGCCCTGAAATATGATCAATAAAAAGAAAGGACTTCAAATCATGTATGACATTTTTATATATTTATTGTGAACAGCTGAAAAAAGAGTATGTAAATTTTAGAACTTCACTTAGAAGAAAAACAACAACATGCTATCTTTATCTTCTTATACTAGTAATTTGTGTGATGAGCCCTGTGGACTGTGACTGCTGAGAGTGTTCTCTTCTCTTTTCCTCCTCCTCGTTTGTTGGTTGTTGAGAGGAGATCAGCTTCTGCTGTCACAGTCACAGGGACTCCACACACAAATACTAGTTTAAGACGATAAAGAAGCATGTTGTTGTTTTTCTTCTAAGTTGTTATTTCTTAAATTTGTATATATCTCTTTTTTAATCCTGTTCACAATAAATTATATAATAAATGTCATACCTTATTGAAGTCTTTCTTTTTATTATCATATTTCAGGGCAAACAGTAGTATGTTGACAAAACAATCTGTATAGAAAATAGAGTTTCAGTTCAAGTTGCAATCAACGATTGCCCACTATAGCGGCTGGGCCCCCGCGGCCCGACTTGCCTGCTTCGAGATCGGGGCTTTCAGGTTTGGTATGGACGTAGCTCGGGGGTATGCAGTAGCGTGCCTCTGGACCTGCTGCTGCGGTCCTCTCCTCACCAGAACTGTCGCGAGCAGGCCTGGGTCTGAGCCGGGAGCAAAGCCCTCACCGGTGATAGGCCCAGAACCGGAGGAAGTGCGTGGGTGAAAACCCCCTGTCTCTCAGACCCTGGTTCGTTTTTGACAAGCCATGGAAGCCGAGGTTTCTCCTCTCCCCCAAAATGAGCGCCTATTGGGCGGATGGTAAGACGCTCGGTACCGGTGGATTTCCAAGGCCATAACTTTCTGGTACCTTTATACACGCGCGTCAAATTCACACCGCAGGTACCCCGGGACCGGGAGGTCCCACCCCGAGTCTGTAGCCACCCTTCCGCCTGAGGTCTCTTCTCTCTTCCGGTGTCGCAAATAAATAATACAAACGAATAATAGTTTTAAGCCATAATTCTTTTGAGAATTTTAAACCAATAGAGCCAAAAAACAAACACGACTTGATATTGAAGCATAAAGGATTTGATTTCCAATTTGATTAAGAAAAGGAAATAATCATCTATATCGAATGGAAAAATTTGTTTTTATGAATTTTATTTTGAAACGGAATAACTATGGATCGAAGGGTTACACGGATTCCGTGTACCCTATCGATCATTTGTTATTCCGTTTCAAAATCAAATCTGAAAAAACAAATAATTACGTGGTTGTTTTATTGTATTTCTCATTTTCTAAATTAAATTGGAAAATCAAAACATTTACTAATGAAATATTCACCCTTTCTTTTATATGCGGGGAAACAAACACTACTAAAACAACTTCCATTATTTTGTTTGATATGCTACGGAAATGGATGAGTGGTGAGAGCTGCACTCAACTCCAACTGCCACTCAACTCAACTAAACTACACAACAAAACAACTCGCGCCTGTTGTTGAGCTCGCCCCAGGCACCGAAGCTACAGGGGCAAATTTGCTTCAGCACCTGGTATTCCAGGCGGTCTCACATCCCAAAAGTTCTATGGGGAAAAACTTTCGTGCGCGCTGATCTCAAAACAGAGAGGAGCCGGCTTTCTCCATCAGTCTGGTTTACACACGCATCGGTAAGTCTCCTCTGATTAAAACAATGTTTTTTGTGCTCGTTCTTTATGTTTCACTCCATAAATCTCTCATATTGTGCGTAGATTCCGTTTTCACCCACGTCTGTAGTTTAATATCTCGAGTGTGTAGTGCGCTGTTTATGAGTGTTTACTTCGTGTCATATGGTTTGGTGCGGCTGCTGCATCGTAGATCTCTCTGTTTGGGATCATATTGTAAAGAAAACAACTTTCTCTGCGTAGTTCAAATCAAATCTGTATTACGGTATTATGTTGTATACCAGTAATGCAGATTGTTTACTTATAGTTGTACGTAGTATTTCCAGCGGCTTAGCTAATTATTATTGCTAAGTATTGTTGATGTGTACTTTCTATATGTATTTCACATTTCTATAGTTCAGCAAACACATTGTGTGTTGAAAATGAATTTATGCTGTAGTTTACGACAATGTATTAGTGTTTTTCCAGTTCATATTTTCCTTCATATAACTCTACTTATGTTATTCCCAGAGCCTCATGCTGCTTATGTTCCAGATGCAAACATACAACTGTATATGTTTCATCTAGATTATACAGGATTTCATGCTTCTGTATTATGCTAATGTTATTTTTTATTCTTTATTATGCTAAAGTTTTATACATTTTACTTATTTTTCTCTATCTGCTATAGCTTGATGACTTTTATGATCTTTTTTTGTTGTTGCAGACAATATGTAGACATTTTAATTCTTTCCTGGTCCGCGTCACTGTGATTTTTGCAAAGGGCACCACGTGGATTCCTTGCTTGCAGGACCCTTCGGAGGAGGCGAGGTAGATCAGGGCACGACCCGTCCATGACGGGAGTTGCTGGTTGCTCCTCAGAGGGGAGGAGAGGAGGGTGGTTGAGGGAGAACGCCCTCACTCTGGTGCGAGTGAGAGGAAGGTGATGCCTTCAGACAAGGCTGAGTGCTGGGGGAGGGGAGGACATCGCTCACAGCAGGCAGTAAGACAAGCACAGCGCCCTGCTGGTCACCATGGCCCCTGCAGCAGTGAACCCCCCTCCTCCTGATCTGACTCTCAGGGCACTGCTGTCTGTGGAGGCCATGAGGAAGGTTGTGCAGCGGATCTTGGAAATGCCAGCAGCCAGCCTCCAGAAAATAAACCCAACACAAAAGAAATGCCTGTCTTGTGGCAGCCAAAAAACCAAAATATGAGGCGCGTGGCAGCCTCCAATCCACGGTTTTACCAGCCCGGGGTCTACCAGGTATTTCTATTGCTCCACCAAAGGTCTTTTAAGCACCTATGCACAGAGGGTTTGACCAACTCCAGGATGACATTCCGAGGACTTTATGTGTCACTGAGTTCTTATCCAGAGAGAGCTGCGAGGCCACGCTAGCAGAGTGTGATATGAGCGGCCAGGTGAAGAAAAGGAAGGAGGATGAGTCTCCTGCCACTGGGAGAAGTTAGTTACCATTTGGACATCTTGGTTGTTTCTGTTACTTCCTTATACACCTAAGCTGAGCCAGGTCGTAACAGGGACCAAACATGACCCAAGCCCAAACGGTCTCAGTTCTGTTCAAAGAGTTGTGGTCCGTCAGAGGCTGATGGACTTTAACCATAATTAATTTAAGGACAATAACTTATTTCAAACGTCTCTCCAAACTTTCTTTTAGTTCTGGCTTTAAATCCTCATTTTTTGTGACTACTGTTGTTGTGATTTGGGGTTTTACAAAAATATATTGAATTGAAATGAGCTGAATCAGAAGAGGCGTTTTTTTTCTAAAAGGCAAAAAAAAAAAAAAAAACCCTGAAAAGCTTAAATCCTTCTAATAAACAAGAGTAAAAACTAAACCACAAATGTGTGTCAAACCCACTAAGTCTCTGTATCTCTCTATATCTCTGTATATCTCTGTATATCTCTGTATATCTCTGTATATCTCTGTATCTCTGTATCTGGTTCGTGGTTCTCGTCACCTTCAGCTCTCAGGGAGAAGCAGCGGTTGAAAATCACGGGGCAGGACTTGGTGTCGGTGCAAGATCCGGGGTCGGTCAAAGTGCAAGTGTAGCATCTCAAAGCAGAAGCTGGAAAACAAACAGCGTGAGTACATGGTGAGACACTAGTTCCTCTTGGTTCCTCTTCCTCTTAGTTTGGTCTGAAGTCACAAGTCACAACAGATGAGATCATCGGAAAATAAACAATTATCTATCAAAAAAGTTTGTCTCAGGCTTCGATTTTCAACATATTTTGCTACACACATGCCTCTTATCTAAAGTCAGAGATCTCATACCTAGTTCCTGCTTCCTCATAATGCTAAAGTTGGTGATTTTAGAATTGAAGAGTTTTGAAAATGTGTCAAAGTTGTATTTAAGGATATGCTCAACAAGGGGTGAAATATTATTTAAATAGCACTTAAATACACATCTGCTTTTGCAATGTATATTTTCAAGTAAAGGCCATAGTTTGTCATTTTTATATTATATATTTCATTTTTCTAACATTTATCTTCTCAAGTTTTCTTTAGCACATCACTAATAGGGGAGAAAATAATTATAAATACATACATACGTACACATATATATATATACATGTATATAATTACCGGTCTACACGTCTCATTTAATTACATATAACTAGTTTAATGTGCAGCAGTTTTTTATAATTATTTTTCTTTTTATACAATTTACTTATTTATGTGTTTGTTTTGCTTTGTTTTGTTTTACCCTTTTTTGACACAAGGGGAGCACAGTGGGGGGAAAATAAATTAAAATGTGTCTCGTTATGCTGGATGTGTTATGAAAAAGTGCGAACTAATGAAGATGACACAACAAAGTATTAAAAGACCAAGTTTTCAGCAGTTAATTTAGGAAATAATCACATAATCTCACATCTTTTCTTATGTCAAGGGTAAATATAGGTCCATTAAAGAGTTCTGACAATAATAACACAGCAAATTAACAGTGAATAGCTATGGAAATAAAAAAATGAGTTTCTTTATAAACGTCAGGGAGATTCCAATACTCATCTGATTACACATGTCAACACTGTGAGAATCTGCCTCCCTTTTCTAACTTTTAATATCCAAGTGCATATCCACGACAGTCCAAAACCCCAATATCTAAAACACAACCTCTGCACGTGCAGCTTGTCAAATAAATACAATATACATCGGAATTGAGCTTTCTATTCCAGTTTGAGCTTTTTTGTTTTGCATAAGTTCCTACTAGAATCAAAAGGAGCACAGAATGTACCACAGTGTCAAAAGCAGAACAATGAAAAGAGCAAGACAATGGATCTCACCGATGGAAATGTTTAGAAGAAGAATGAGTCCCACAAAGAGCTTCATCCTGGACAGAAAGCAGAGGAACTGAAAGAACTTTGAACTTCCAGAGCCTCCCAGCACTTCCTCTCTTTTGTGTGACCTGAATACACTCTAGTCCCCAACCCCTTTAAAGGCACAGGCAGATTAACATGAGCTTTAAACATGTGGCAAAACTACTAACTGTGGAGAGCCTGGTTTTATTATGTCCATCTGGAATGATTAGCCTGTGATGTGTTAGTAAGAACAGAAGCCATTTAAAATACAGCAGCATCCATATCTCTGCTGATGCAAGTTTAAAGCTGGGGAATGTAACTTTAAACAGTGGAAATATTTATAATCCATGTCTCTGGCTCAATAAGCTCTCAGCCCAAAGTGTCAAATTGTGACTCACAGGGCACTTCAGTACTGATGAACAAACAAGACTGTTTGTATTGGTAATTTATTGAAGAAGATGACATAGTCTGGGATCGCGTCTTTAATTCAGACAGAAGACATGTTTTATTGTCGATGGTAGAGACAGCACGAACAAAGCACACGATCACAGATACAAGAGAATGCAAGTGTATTATACAGAGCGGAGGCATGGAGACCTCCAATCAGCAGCTTCCACGGTGCCATGTAGCTTGGCCTTCAGATAGACACAACAAGGGAAAAGTACTGGCTTCTGCACATTGATAGAATGATGAGTTTAACTTTAACAAAAGTTGCTTCAAAGTGTTATGAAATCTCATATTCCCCCCTCTGGTCATACATTCACGTGTGACCATCAGGATCGATAAACAGCAACATAACATCATAACTCAATACTTCAAAAACTCATAAACTCTGTACTTCAAAAAACTCAGAACTCAGAATACTTCAAAAACTCAGAAAACTCATAAAACATGTTCAGATCTTTCATAAAACTTGTCAACAATCTTCAGTAAAATACCAAACTTCATCAGTCGATGGTGGTTCCAGATATTGCTTTGAAAACAGTCTCTCCCACTTCTCCGTGTTGGATTCTTCAGGCTGCATTTGTTGTGTCGAGCCATGAATTCTTCTGTGACGTGTCTTTCAATCACACGTTTCAGCTTCAGTGTCCAGATTCAGCAATCCAATTCAGTCCAAATTATGTCCAAATTCAGAAATCCAGATTGTTCCAAATTATGTCCAAATTGTGTAATCCAATTGTTCCAAATGATGTCCATCCAAAAGAGGACGATGGTATTGTCCATGTCTCAGCAGCTCACAGCCTGAGTGGAATCAGGGGCTGTGCAGATTGTCCATGTGCTGATCCAGATGCATGGTTTCTCTTGAGGTTTTTCAGTTTCGGCTTGAAAAAAAAACACTTTTTGTGTAAAAAAAAAAAGTAGTCTTCTGTTCTGTAGATGTTACAGACAATGCCCGCATCCTTCCACCACCTGAAGAAGATGACATAGTCTGGGATCGCGTCTTTAATTCAGACAGAAGACATGTTTTATTGTCGATGGTAGAGACAGCACGAACAAAGCACACGATCACAGATACAAGAGAATGCAAGTGTATTATACAGAGCGGAGGCATGGAGTCCTCCAATCAGCAGCTTCCACGGTGCCATGTAGCTTGGCCTTCAGATAGACACAACAAGGGAAAAGTACTGGCTTCTGCACATTGATAGAATGATGAGTTTAACTTTAACAAAAGTTGCTTCAAAGTGTTATGAAATCTCATATTATGATGGACAAAAGTTAGGTACCCCAGCTTTAAGCACTGGATTAACTAAATGAGTTGTGTCATGTAGGCCAACTATTGCACAACAATCTGCTTTGACTGAATTCAAGTGAAAATATTGTGGGATTATTGTAAAAAGGTTCAACAATGAAAACATCGACCTTGAAACAGAAGAATGTGAGCGTGAGGCTCATCTTTGTGACTGGATAATTGTGGATAATTGTCATGAGACACATGTATAAGTCTCAGTTGATGGCAGTAGATCAGAAAGGTCTTGGTAAAGTTTACTTTAAAATAGGAAATGTTTGATATTTTATTGTAAATTAAAGATTGAAGACCGTGAAGAGTCTGTGGAACACAGCAAGTTACATGGGTTTGTAACTAATGCTTCTATTTAAAAATAATTGTATATATATAATGTAGTTCAGTGCTTTTTGTGTAATTATAGAACTATAACTATGATTGAGTGATTATTTATGAGTTTGGTTTTAATGTTTCCATCTAGTTGTTTTGCTCTTTGAGTTGCATTGTCCCTTGGGTTTGAACCATAGACTGTATTGTTTGAACTTTGCAATTCAAATTGATCCATGGCATGAGTGCCACAGACAGTAGGAGCACCCAAACAGGAGATGGCGATAGTGAAGCACGTGCCCTCACCACAGACCGCGCTACGTCATCACGCAACCCTCCACGCTGCTCTGCACTGCACACTGAGAATCCCGGTATTATCTCTTACATTTCAGACTCTCAACACAAAGTTTGTGTTTGAGCTGCACAAACCCGTGTCCGCTGCGTCTGCATGAGATAATCACGTCAAACTTCGCTTCATGAGTTAAAAATGCCCAAGTTTGTGAGAAAGTCGTGCAGCGCGCAGAGCACTATCAGCGCTTATTTCGGATCCAAGAGCAGAGAGTCTTCCACCGGGTCCAACGACAAACACACCGACCACACTGACCCACAGACACGCACCGGGAAGAACCAGGTTTGTAAACACTGGGGCGTGCAGTGGGGAGGTGTGACCATCTGCTGCTGTCAGACTGTACAATGAACAATGAAGACTGTCAGAATGTGCAAGATAGATCCACATGTGTCCACTCTCACTTTACTCAGTCACTTTAGCCCAGAGCCTGCTAACATGCATATAGGTATTTACTTCATCCAACCCCTTTAAGAACTATGAACATGTAATTTGTCTGTTATATTGATGTATGAGAAGATATATGTTGTGCAGGTTCAAAATAAGTAATCTAATCTAATCTAAATAATGTGCAGTAGTATACCATGGTGCTAACATGTGCAGTAGTATCATCACTGTGAATGTTTGAAGGATATTACTTCAGTATTCTTGAGCATGGGTGTCAAAGTCAAGGAATGAATTGTCTTGGTCCCCGGGATGATATTTGTTTAGTATAAGAACAGAGCCATAAGAAAATATTGGATTATTCATTGAATGATCAGGACATGTGTTTTTTTTTCTTTCAAGGAAGTTTGTTTTTGTGTGTGAACCTGTGGAAAAATGAAATGACTGACAGAGCCGTACAAAAATATTGGATTATACATTTAATAATTGATAAATACGGTACATTGTGTTAGGTCTTGGTTCAATAGGTTATATGCAATCATTTTAATAAACATTGAACCCGGCCCTTGGCTTGTAACAAATTAGTTGTTTTGGCCCTTTGTATTTGACTGCTCTAGAGTGTGTTAGTTTTATCTACAGACGTATAGATAATAGATATTTCCCCACCGTGGGACGAATAAAGGATCTCTTAATCTTCTTGCTCCTAATATAATGGTATAAATATATCTCCTCTCTCTGACCCGCAGCACAAGCGCCCCTCCTCTTCCTCCTCCTCCTCCTCCTCCTTCTTCTTCACCAAGTCTGACAGTAATAATAAAGGTGCAGAAGGAGCTCCATCTAAACGGCCCAAACTCTCCTCCAGAAAACACGAGGAGAAGTCAACGTCTGCAGGTGCTGTCTACAGAACCCAGAAAATCACTGTATCTGTTTTTAAAAGAATTGATTTGGTTTTTATGAGGAAAAAAAAGTATTTAGTCAGTGACAAAAGTCCATTCCAATAATTCATTATGTCACCCCGCTCCCATCTCTGTGTGGAGTGAGGGACAAATGCCCACAACAATTGTAACGTGCTTTGTGACTCTGGTCTGTGAAAGGACTGGATAAATTAAGATTACTTACTTACATACTTTGTTGGTAATGACAGGGGCCGAACTTTATTCTGCAAATACCTGCATGTGAAAAGCCAGATCCCGTCAGCGGGACAGGGCCTGGTTAGTACTGTGATGGGAGACCTCTGGGAACACCAGGTACCACAGTGGGGCGGCTGCGGCTGTAAAGTGCCACACTGTTGTTGTGTCCTTAGGCAAGACACTTCACCCACATTGCCTAGAATGAGTCTGGTGTGTGTGTGAATGGTTGGTGCTGGTCGGAGGGGCCGATGGCACATACTGGTTGCCTCGCTTCTGTCAGTGTGCCCCAGGGCAGCTGTGGCTACTGTAGTGGTTTATCACCTCTGTGTATGGAGTGAAAGAATAATGACATGTGAAGCATTTTGAGTGTCTAAAAAAGAGCCATATATTTGCACAGTTGCTGGTATTTTGGCCCATTCCTCCATGCAGATCTCGTCTAGAACAGTGACGTTTTGGAGCTGTCACTGGGCATGGCCTTTTTTTCATTTTTTTTTTTCATTTTAGAAGGACTTGCACTGTAAACCCGGACAAGTTCAGACTACTTTTTCCATTTCAGGTGGGAAGTGTCACTCTGATGGAGCCATACGCACATCCACCTTGGAGAAACTAAGAGGTTTTTCCTGCGATGATGCTGCTGCTGTTTTAGAGAAGGATCATGAGATTTCTACATTTCTACAAACCAAACAGAGTAACACGGATCACACAGATCTCACTGAAGACACAGAAGATGCAGAGGACGACGATACAAGTCTGGTGCAAGTGAGGAAATATACTTGAGTTTAGTTCATTATTTTTTTGGTCATTTGTCAACAAGACACTTTCAAACAGACAAAGAAAGGTTGTGTGTCCAAAATAAATGGATCGATAAATGTTTAAAGACGGAAAGTGTATGGCTGAAGTCTGACACTAATTGTGCCTCATTTCTTTAACCAAAATACATTCCAAGTTTATTTGTGTGGCACAGTTTATACACAAGGAAACGCAAAGTGCATAACAAAACACAAAAAACAATTATACAGGGCATCAAAATCATGAATAATCACGGTATATAGATACATGTATGAATCATGTGTTTTTGTCAATGTGTGTTTCATGTTAATATTTTTATATAGTTTGTAATTTTATTCCCCATTGAGCTTTCAGGTCGTGTTTTTGTGTGTGTGTGTGTGTGTGTGTGTGAAAGAGAGGATGACTGTGTAAAAATGTATGTATATAAGCATTTGATGATTTTGAGGAGACCAATGAGGTTCTTAATACACAAAACAAAACAGTGCATTAAAAAGAGATGCTGTAATTCTGTTGTATGCACGTCTAAAGAGATTTCTTCTTTTCACACGTTGTCTGAGCTGTGTGTGATCCTCTTACACTCGTCAAAAGTCCGATGTGCAGAGATTTCCCGCTTTCCCACACAAATAATGCATCGTATTCGACCTGTTAACCCTTTAGGCGGCAGAGATGGATGTGCAGCAGACAGAAGGAGAAGCCCTGAAACTTCATAAGGGATAAAGGACCACTCAAATCCATAACAGAAATAAACACAAGAAAAAGTGTAAGAAAAAAGTAGGGAAATGTTTGAGGCAAATAGACCGTGTCCTGGATCCTGGTTCCTCAATGGTCAATAATGTGTGAGCGGATGAAGGAACGCATTTTTATTGAAGTGTCAAAACAACTTCCTACAACAATCCTCTTCACACAACACACACACTGACCTCTGTCTCAGTGTCCAAGTCTGTCAAGTGCCCAATCAAATGAATTCATGCAACACCCTGCTTTCACCTCTAGGGGCAGCACTCCTCTAAGATTAGAACTATGAGACTTCTCCTCTTTTTTTAATCAAATGCCTTTTATTCTCTTTTCAAAAAGAACAGGAAGCAATATAACCCACACACACACATATATGTTGTGTTAATCTGTTTGTTTAGTTGAGTTGTGTTATTGTTGTTTGGACTGGACTAATAGACATAGATGAAATACAAAAATCAACATATTGGCTCATACAAAATATTGATATTGGCCGATATTTGGTCGACCCCAAGTCCACGTTGTAGATTGTTCAGAAATATTGTGAGTTTTCTTCTGATTGTGATTGACAGACTTCTTTTAGAATATGTGATTGTTGTGCGTTGTTGTGCGTTCGCAGCCTTCCTTCTCTCAGTTTGCTCGGCCTGGACTGGACAGAAAAGGCCCCGTCCCCGTCCCTCTCCCCGTCCCCTGCGCCTCTCCGTCCAGACGCCCCAGACCTGTGCTGACCCCCCTGGAGCAGCAGGTGACGGAGCTGCAGCAGAGGCATCCTGGGGTCCTGCTGGCCATCGAGTGTGGATACAAGTACAGGTTCTTTGGAGAGGACGCAGAGGCAAGTCCACAAACCACACGGCGATAGGTTATGTTCAAATGACGTCAAAATAGTGGGGATAGTAAGGAGAGAGGAGAGAGAGGGAACAGAAGGGTGAGAGGGGGGAGAGGAGAGAGAGGCAATAAACTGGTAACTAAAGTCAGATTCTAGTCTTAGTTTAGAGCTATTTTCTGAAACTTCTTGGTCAGTGTAAGTGTCTAAAGGTGGAGACTTAGTAAATGTACTTTTTTTCCCTTTTCTTCCAGTTCAAGAAGCAGACAGAGGAACTGATGAAATCGCAAACTCCCTCAAGCGGCTTATAAAAGACTATTCCAGACCTGGTTTTACGTCTGAAGGGTTAGCTTGAGCCACAGAGTAAACAACAGACACTGATATGTTTTTAATGGCGTTCACATGTGCGAGTCATTTACACAGCAATTATTCCAAAAGCCCCATTTCTCTGGTACACACTGTTCTTTACTTAAGCTACTGCTGTGATAAAGTGTGCAGAGGTTTCATTTCCATAATCATGTCCTCTGCAGGTTCTGGTCATAAAGCTATTATCATATGCAGTAAAATAAAGATATATATACAGTACATACATAACAGTAATATATTATGGCCAGGTTTCAGTTTGAACTTTGTATTTCTATGAACTCCTGCTGATGTTTTACTCTGATGGTGATGTGTTGTTGCTTGAACCTGTGATAAGAGAAAGGATGTATATTTATTTAGGGGCGACAGTGGCTCAGTTGATAAGTAAAGTTTATTTGTATAACGCCTTTCACAGACCAGGATCACAAAGCGCTTCACATTTAAAAACATACAATTATGGTAGAGCATTGGCCTTTGAGCCTGAAGGTTGTGGGTTCAATCCCCCATGAGACCTACTCCAACTGCTCCCACTGATGACTGCTGTAGTTGGGCAAGACACTTAACCCCAATTTGCCTGAAGCCTCCGCTGAAAGATCTCAGGAGGATCAGTGAGGGGCTGGTGCTCTGTGTACTGGGTGCAACTCTGACTGCCACCCCCCCGACCCAGAAATGGATTAAGACAAGAGGAAGAACAAGATGGATGGGATATCTTTTTATACAACGCATGTTCATGACGGAAGTGTAATTACTCAAACATTTGTGGTCTTTATGTGGTCTTATTTTTCTGTGTCTAATTTCTACGTCATTGTTTTGTTATGAAATTCTTGTTCTACTTTTAACTAAGATAAAAATGTATAGCCATTTTTGTTTTTTTCTTTCTCTGGCACACTGTAAATTGTGATCAGAAAACCTTACAAAGCCTTTCTGTTGCGGGACACAGAGGCTGTGACCCTGGGAGGTGTTGTGGTTGTGGACCTGGAAGTACAGAGCTACACCTCTTATGATGTGTCAATTCATTCATTTTAAATCCAGATCTCTGAACAGTGCAGGGCCTGAATAACACCTTTGAGTCCTGACAGGTTTGATTTGGTGTCATTTGGTGAATCCATCTAATAATATGTTCAAAGTTAAAGAAAAAAGTGTTGAAGTCCTGATACCTATGAACTCTACCATTAGAGCACATGTCTATCTTTGACCAGAGTGAGCACAGGCCCTCACTGTTCCTCACAGCCCCTCACAGCCTCTCACCGCACTTCACGGTCCCTTTGCGGTCCCTCATGGTGCAGACAAACTTTTCTTACCCAGAAGCATTTCAGGAAGTGATGTCGGCACCAACTGCTCCGGGCGTGTGCAAGATTCAAATGTTGAGGTTACACAATATTTTGAGGTAAAATCAGATTTACTAAAGGACTGTGAGTCACAATGGATCAGTCTCTTTGAGTAAAGTTTACATGTTCAATTACAGAAGTTGTTTGTGTCGAACAAATCACCTAGAAAGTAAAAAAAAACTAAAAAACTAAAAATAAATAAACAAGGGTTTCTTATCATACTGTGATTTTCAGTGCAGTTAAAGCCCTTTTCTTCAAGGTGCTGATTCTGGACTGGTACTGGTTCTGCTTGGTTTTCCACCAGAGATGAGAGAGTTCAAATTACCATAGCAACCCACTGTTTACTGTCAGCAATTAGCATTTAGCTTTTAGCATCAGCTTTGTTGTCTGTTTTTTCTGTATTTCAAGTTACATTCAACAGTTTTAGCACGTAGTTAAAGTGAGTAAAGGTAAACAAATAAATTAAAAACAACCTTATTATTGACAAACTTTGAAAACATGGTGGAGAACCCATCATTTACATACTTCTGGGAGTCCTGGTGATAACGTAGACTAAAACTCAGTCTTTTTGTCTAAAAATAAATGCATCCACCGTTGGCGAGGGCTGACCTGTTTTGAACTGTGGAGTAACCACGTAATACTTTTTTATATCAGTAGGTGGCAGCAGATAGCTAAGTACTTTGAAACGTTAGAATTGGACGCAACCACGGGATGTAACAGGAGCATTGTGGCAAGAAACATAAGAATTTGACGCGACCAACAAATGTAACAAGTCGCGAGGAACATTGTAGGTCATGAGAAGTGAAAGTGATTGGGATGTTTTTGAAAAGGAATTATGCCATTTTTGAACAGGATTCACATCCTCCGTTCTGTCCCCGGGGCAGCTGTGGCCGCGTTGTACTGACAGCCGCTTTGACAACGCACATCCGTAGTACCGTAGACGCGTGGACAGACCAGTGGGGGCGGGTCCCAGCTCAAAAGTGGCCAAAATGACGTGCGCTGACATGCTTGCAATACCACCCCGGACCGATGGGGGTGGACCCGGAATAAGAATTAGCCAATGCTAACATATAGCATCTTCTTACCTCTCGAAAACGTCTTTACAGGATGGTCCAAAAGTTGGCTCTTGGCCCAAAGCTCCGTTCCACATGTGTGTCAATGCTGAGGGGAGTGAATTTTTGAAGACCCTCGTTTAAATGAATGGGGCTCGTGCCGGCTGACGCGTGCGCAGATGCATTTTTTCACATTTTCCAGCCCCCCGCGGCGGAGATAGGTGTGACTACGTCCGTTAATATTTACAGTCTATGGGACAGGCGTGTGGACAGAACCATGGACTTGCGGACAGCTGTGAGTGGATTTTTTTAAATGTTTTTTCCACACATTTAGTGCCACTTTATTCCCAAACTCCTGTTTACTCATTCTATAGAGAAATATTTAACAAAGCTCAATGTCAAGGCCTTGAATGTCTATCTAAGCACTTTGATGAGAATGACTTTATATTGTGAATATAGGCTACAGAGTATATACTTCTACATTTTCCCCTGGTGCTGTGCCATGAGATTTGGTCAATGAAAAAAGTGTGCCTTGGCTCAGAAAAGGTTGCAAAACACTGGACTAACAATCACAACGAACCATTTGACGAAGAGAGACACAATCGATAGTCTGAAGCAAGATATGGTCATCGGGCAGAGTGTTCCATTTACAAGGAGCATAAAGGGAGGATGTTTGGTCACACTTTAAAAACAAGTAATATTATATATCTTTAGCTTGCATGAGTAAAAAAGTGTTTAAAAAAACTGTGATTAGATAAATACCGAGTGAACAATACTAGTCTATATTTCCTCTTTTTTGGAAGTGTAGCTTTAGTGTAATAAACAAGCACGTATAACATCTACAACTTAAGCCAAATAAAGAAGCAATAATTCAGAATAAAATCTTTGACTTAATCATAATAAAGGAGTAAGTATAAAATCTCTAACTGTGCAATAATAAAGAAGCATGTACTGTATATATATTCTGGCGCAAGAAGTACTGTATATAGTTGTATGTATACATCTGTACACGTTAGCAGCTGGAGGGTCTGGGACAAAGTATTTCAAAATATATTTCTGAATTAACTGTGAGACTCCAGTTGGCCTTATTCACTGTGGACTATCCCCAATCTCTTGAGACATCTCCTCAGCATATGATGTCTGGGCCAATGGCTGCGCATCGGTCGGTTAACGAAGCTAACGCGGCTTGAATAGGTCATAATTAATATCAGGCTCATGCATACGAAGGAGGACGTTCAAGTGAATATCGCTCAGTGCGCTCACACCCGAGGTCTTGCTTCGGTTCTCCCGGGGTGTGGCGTCATGGGCCTTCAGCGGCTATTAGCGCTATAGCTCATCTCACCAACAGCCAATCAGGAACCGGCTCCACGGGGGTCCACGAGAACGAGAGCGGTCGGAAAACCGGCGTCAGAACAGCTAATGACTGTGTCTGACCTTTACCCACCGCTGCAGACGTGCGACTATCTGGTGTCACAGTGGGAGGTCCTCAATTACACCAGTCAACAAACAATCAACAGAGACTGATTATGGAGACTGGGGAAAGTAGGGCCCGAGAGCACATGAGGTCCAGTTCACGGTTTCATGTGGCCCTCGGACCTTTTCCCGTCCGCAAACTGGACACCATTTCTTGCTATTTAAATGAATGGGAACAGGGATCAATAAAGTATCTATCTATCCATCTATCTATTAAAAACGTAAATTTTCCACAATTTTCCACAATACTTAGCTTTAGTCCAGCTTTGATTCGCTCCAAGTGAGAATTTAAATTTAAAGACACCTATAATGTAATATCCTTATTTAATGATATGTCCTCCAAGTTTGTCTTGCATTGTCAAAGTTAAAACTATAATATAGCTGTCGATTCGCCAACAGTTCAAACACAGGAAATGCAAAGATATAAAACACATAGAAGACATTGGTCCGTAGTGGGTGGATGAGCGATGTCCATAAATGTTTATAAATGTCATTAAATGTCCTGGATCATCACCACTGTCCTCAGACCCTGCTGCAGCGGCAACAACTAACCCAGGGCTCCGTTACTCTTCATGAAATGTATCAACTGCACACATTTACATTTTTAACTGAAGTAGCTTTTCATTTTCATTCATTTGTCAAATGGCTATGCATTATGTTAATTTAGTATTTATTTGTATTTGTATTTGTCAAAGTGTAATGTTATATTGAATTTTGACATTTAATGTTCTATTCCAAAAGTTCTAATGGCAATTCAATATGTAAAGTGTCGATACAATGTCTTTATATATTGCAAATTACAAGATTTTGAAATGAATAGCATATTGCCATGGAAATTTGGCCTCTTTATTCATTGTTCTATTCATTCTTAACATGGCATTTAGTTTAAAGTTGTATTTGGCAAAATTGCATGTTATATCCTATTTTGACTTGTATTCCACATTTGAGTATGTTAAGTTTCATTTAATGTGTTGTGAAACAGCACCTCCCTCTGGATTGCATTGCCACATGGTTTGAGTGCAACTTAATTCAATATGCTATGCAATTTGCCAAAATAAAAAAAAAACATTTAGTAGTAGTGAAAGTTCAGTTGTGTCTCAGAGTCTGTGGAAGTTGGTACAAAAATGTAAATGTAGAAAAAGGACATGACACTGTAAAGATGTATTTCCTCCCAAGTGGCACGTTTTGGAATTTGTTTCTAAAAATGAGACAAAATAGTGCCCACAAAATGTAATTTTCCCTTTTATTATTGAAAATTCTTTCAAATGTAAATATAAATATATTTATTTATTTACAAAAACTGAACATAAAATCCCAGAGAAAGGCTAAAGTTTTGGCCAGACCAGTTTGTGCGTGTTCAATTCAAATCAATTCAAGACTGAGGCTTTAGATCCAGAATTGAAATGCAGCTCCCAGTGAGCCCAGATGGCAAGGTCAGAGGAAGAGAGAGAGAGACACAGAGAGAGAGATACAGAGAGAGAGATACAGAGAGAGACAGAGACACAGAGAGAGAGATACAGAGAGAGACAGAGACACAGAGAGAGAGATACAGAGAGAGACAGAGAGAGATACAGAGAGAGACAGAGACAGAGAGAGAGATACAGAGAGAGACAGAGACACAGAGAGAGAGATACAGAGAGAGACAGAGAGACAGAGAGAGATACAGAGAGAGATAGAGAGAGAGAGAGAGACTTTAATTTAGAGTGGAAGCTACTTCAGTTAAAAATGTAAATGTGTGCAGTTGATACATTTCATGAAGAGTAACGGAACCCTGGGTTAGTTGTTGCCGCTGCAGCAGGGTTGTGCCAAAAAGAGAGTAGGAGCATAATGTCTAACTGCTGCGCCTGATGGAGTCTGTGAATGATCACTGTGAAGAGAGCAGAAGTTCAGCTCTGAGTAGCAAGCACTACTACCTCACAGCAAGAAGGTCCTAAGTTGACCTGGTCCTTTCTGTGTGAGGTTTCCATCTCCATCTGTCGGGCCTATCAGCACAAAGTGTCAAATAGAGCTAGTACGAAGAGACTTTTATTTACAAGATAAAAAACTGTTTTAAAACTCAATATATAAAACTCAGTCATACGCACAGCTAAAAAGAATGGTTTTCAATTTAGACTTAAGCAATGCTAGAGATGAGGACTCCCGTACATCATTAGGAAGACTGTTCCAGATTTTTGTGGCATACACCTGGAACGGTGCCTCCCCCTGCCTATAGTCCTGACTCTGGGCACCAGCAGGCCAGTCCCTGTGCTCCTCAGAGTTCCAGCAGGAGGCCAGTCCCTGTGCTCCTCAGAGTCCCAAAAGGAGGCCAGTCCCTGTGCTCATCAGAGTCCCAGCAGGAGGCCAGTCCCTGTGCTCGTCAGAGTCCCAGCAGGCCAGTCCCTGTGCTCCTCAGAGTCCGAGTTGGTTCATATGGCCACAACTTGTCACTTAAGTACTTCGTGCATGGAGAGACTGTTCACAACCATCCATCCATCCATCGATTTTCTTCCCTTTAATCCATTTCTGGGTCAGGGGGGTGGCAGTCAGAGATGCCATCCAAGTCTCATAGCACCAGCCCCTCACTGACCCTCTGCAGGTGGTGAGTCCACAGGAGGACGGCTGCTCTCTGAGTGTGAGCAAAGCCTTGATCTTTCAGTGGGGGCTTTGGGCAAAGTGGGGTTAAGTGTCTTGCCCAAGGACACAACGACAGCAGTCATCAGTGGGAGTCGGTGGAGAAGGTGGGAATTGAACCCACGACCTTCTGGCCTTAAGGCCAATGCTCTACCAACTGAGCTACTGTCGCCCCTGTTCACAACCAGAGCAGCTTTAAAGTCTATTCTTTGAGCCACAGGAAGCCAGTGCAGAGACCTTAGAGCTGGATGAATGTGATCACTCTTCACTGTCTCTGGATACATACTGGTTTGTTGTGGAGAGGTTGCGTAGATCCATGTTTGTACGGTGTCCGTGGTTGTTTTGAAAGGCGTTTTTAAATAATATGTATTACTAATATAATTATTATTAGTTACTGAGGGTAAGGGTTAGGCCTTCAACGCCGTACTTGGCATGTTCTTGTGCACTAAACTTGTTTTATTTTGTTACGTCAGCACCATATGGGTTGACGGACAGCTTTAACGGCGGCCTTCACCTGGGACCAATCACCAGTCCAAACCAGAGAGACTCGGTTCAAACACGTTGGCGTGAGCACAAAAAGATACTTCACTGTCCATCACATCACTGCAAAAAGTACCTCTAACTTTTTTTATTTATCACACTGAGATAGTCATGTACTTTTCAGACCATGACTCGTACTTGGGCTTTAAAGGAAATGAATTACGAGCTCAGAATAGAAGCTGGAATGAAGTCTGAGAAGACAGTGCAGGGCTGACAATTCGAAGACAGAAGACAGGTGCGAGTGGGAGAATCTACAGGTGCAAATAAGAGCTCTGGAAGTGAAAGGGGAGGACTGAGTTGGCAAGTGCAAGATTTGACTTGTCAATGGTCCAGCGGAATGATGAGTGCAAGAAAAAAGACAGGAGCGAGGCATGTGCCAGCTGATTGGTATGGGATTTGGCAGAAGGTTGTTTGGGCATAACACAAGGTAAATCAATTATCAGAGATTATTTATGGAGGTCTATGGAGGCCTGGTTTGAGAGAAAGGGCAAGGACGCCATATTCAAAACAAAAACACATCTGAGCTGGAATAGAAATAGAAATGGCCTTGGCTTAGAAATGTATAACCCCCAGAGTGAGTTTCTTTTGTAAAGTCAAGGGAGAAATCAGAGGTAAATGATACAGCAAAGAACTTAAAGGGCCTGTTCACACCAAATCAGGTTTAGAAGTAAAGGTTAAACTTTTTATCTTTTTTGAATATCATTAGACTGTAGATATTAGCAAACACCTATTTCCCCCCGTCGAAATGCATGTGTGATCCCCACGGACGTTTTCAAAATGTCCGTGAGAAGCCCCTCCCACAGGCAAAAGGTGAAAAAACACTTACAAAGCGGAAGCTGTATCAAGCCTGCGTTAGCCTGACTCATTCATTTAAGTGCATTCAAAAATCTACAGCGGCTAAACTAGGCTAGTCCAAAAAATAAATAAAAACCTTCCCCTCAGCATTGGTAAAAGGACGCCATAAGAATGCATTGGATAATTCTGTTTCCAGGTACACCCCCACCGGCAAAGAGTCAGATTACAGACATGTCAGCGCATGTGCTCATGGACCGTTTTGAGCCGGGACCCACCCCCACTGATTTGGAAGCATCAAGCTAGCAAATGACAAGTTGTTTAATACAGAAACGGTGCTAAGCAAAGTTACATAGGACTTATACCAATTAGGAACCGATAAGGAATAATAGAAGAAAGCAGGAAGAGAGAGAGAGGAAGGTTTAATACATTTTGGCATGTTGTGTGTGTGTGTGTTAGTGTTAGTGTGTTTGCTGGTTTGTGTGCTTATGTTTAGGTCACTGTTATTGCTGGGTGTTAAAAATGAAGAAACGTAGTTTAATGATGTGAGGGTTTGTTTTATTGTGTTTGTTTTATTGTGTTGTAATGTCTCTGGGGGATTGTGTTGTTGACGCATAATACAAAAAAAACAAGGTGTGTAATAGTTTTGTTAGAGGGACTAAACTAAAGGCAGTGTTTGTGTGTCCAGCGGCTGCGTGGAGTCTGACCTTACACCTCAGAGTTATGGGCTCAGGGAGAAATGGTCGTTTGGAACATGTCGGTCACAGAACATGGAGAGTCTTCTTCAAGCCAAGCCAGAACATGTGATAACCTTCTGTCCGTGAAGGAGACCTATGCAGCAGTCAAATCAGACAATTATACTCTGCTGTTTTACTGTTTGGGTCGATCCACAGTGTATGTCTGGGATATGATTTTTCTGTACAGAAATACAGCCAACAGTCAGGACTGATATAAACGTAGTCCAATTAATTAAAGAAATAAGAAAGATGATGTAATAATTATAGTCTTTACTTTGTCATTTCATCTTTCAGAATGTGGAATATTATCTTAGAAAACATATGTTAAACAATGCTAACCACATGCAACACCCTATGCTTCTACAGAGGTAGAATTTGTGTGTCAGGTTTGAGACAGGAGCTTTCAGACAGAAGGGGTGGGGTTACATGATCAATAAAGGGAGAATCGGCAACAACAGATCCGAGAATCAATGGTTCAATCACAGCAGATGCAATACTAACAAACACAAAGGAGCCATGGGTCCATAGAGAGCGTGGACCTCTGTCCATAAACTGCCGTAGACTCTAGTGCATCCACAAGGAACAAATCCAAAAATAAAAGAGTGGGAAAAATGTGAGAAACCCCAGTGAAGACCCATGATGAGAGAGCGATCTGCTCTCACCGACAGACAGCTGTAGATCCAGGACTGTCAACATGTTTGTGCCAGACGTTCCTATTATATTTACTGTGGATGGATCTAAAAGCAAACAAAGATTTTTGATAATTGATTGGATTTCATTTTTATTTGATGAGGTTAAAAACCTTATGGGGTTAAGAATCTCTTTTTAATCCCTAACCTAAACCCTTTTATAACATGGTTAAAAGGTCGAAAAGCTGATTTGAATAATATGTCTTGAAGTTGAAGATAAGATCTGGAATCTCTCATGGAGAATATGTTAAACTCTGCTTTTAGGCTGCACCAGGTCGTCGTCTCTGCAGCCGACAGCAGGACAGGTTCTGGAGCGTGTCGTCTCCTCCAAACACACAGTTGTGTCTTGCAGAAGGTTCAGCGTTTGTAATCGACGGCATCATTCAGTTTCAGTCACGGCAGCAGGGACTTATATCACCATTTTATTAAGCGCTGTATAAAACTGATGGATATAATGAATATTACTAAATCAATCATGATAATGCTTCAGTTTTAAACGCCACTTTTTTGACAGTTATACTTCACTTCAACTCTGTACACAGTGGTGACAAAATACTACTACAGCCACAGTTGCCCTGGGGTAGACTGACGAAAGTGATGTAACCACTGTAAAAGATTATATTGTATTTGAATGCTGGGGTCCAAAAGTCCGGCCTAAGTCTTCGGCAAGAAAGACTGCAGCAGATCCAGAGTAGTAGAATGAAAGGTTTATTGCAGCTTGAACAGGTTGGGATGGATGCGTGAAACAAGAGCGTGCGCGTGTGTGCGTGCGCGCGTGTGTGTGCGTGTGCGCGTGCGTGTGTACACACAAATGTAACATTGGAATTATTATAAAGCCTACAAAGTACACCACAACATGCATATACATTAACAATGTTGATATGAATAAAATTAAACACTATCAACAACGTACAACACAACATCAAATGAATAATTATCATTGTTGCACTTTGAAATGGCTCTGGATACAGTTTTGATGTTATTACAAAGTATGTCCACCAGAGGGCGCTAAAGTGTGCTACATGACGTAAGGCCGCAGTGGACCGCATGGTTAATGGCGATCATGCAGGAAAGTTTCCAAAGAGATGAAAATGAACTACAAACATATGCTGCTAAGTACACAATGCAAGCTAAAGACAGGACTACACAATATAATGGTGTGGACATACTCACATAGTCATTAAACGCACAACAACACGATGTGAGAAAGCTAAGAGAGAGCACGCTCTTCACTCGTTGCCCTCCTACAGCAGACTGCCCACCTGGACTCCTGTGCGCATGTCAGTGAGGGGCGAACTGTTCTTAAAGGTACAGTGTCATTGAAGCAGGGAAATTTGCACAGCCGCCCCCGAAGTCCGAAGTGACTTTGAAAAGAATTCACAAATGTCCCTGCGGTCTGGCATCAGTCCTTTGGCATCTCGGGCAGCGAGATGAGTTTGGTTACCGGCCTAGTGTAAGTAGTCCCTTTAATGTCCACATCGGCAGAGCGGATTCGACCATCGTCACTTGGGATCACCTTAGTGACCCGACCAATGGGCCAACGTGCTCTTGGCAGTTGTTGATCCACAACCATGACCACCTGATCAGTGGTGAGGTCCGGCGTGTGAGTTTGCCATTTCCTCCTCTGGTGGAGGTTAGGCAGGTAGTTCCTTGTGAACTGGGTCCAGAAATGATCGGCTAACACCTGGCTGTGTTTCCAACGACGGCGTCCAATCAAGTCACTACTGGCATAGATAGCTTGCGGCAGAGAGGCATCCCGCCGCCCCATCAAAAGAAGGTTAGGAGTAATGGGGTCTGGGTCTGCAATGTCTGAAGTGGCATATCCAAGCGGTTTTGAGTTGAGGATACCTTCCACTTCTATGAGGACGGTCAGCAAGACCTCCTCAGGGAGCACTCTGTCTTTAAGAACGACTTGGAGGGCTGCTTTAACAGATTTGATCTCCCTCTCCCAAATACCTCCGAAATGCGGTGCATAATCAATCAATCAATCAACGTTTATTTATAGAGCGCCTTTCCTACACAAGGCAACGCAAAGCGCCTCACAACCCATATAACATCATGCATAAATCATCAAACATTAGAATTTAAGTAAACATAAAAAGACAGATTAAGAGCACAAGATATATAAAATCACACAAGTAGTTAAAAACCGTAAAAAATTAAAATCACACAAGGGATTACAATCATAAATAATCATAGCGCATTAAAAAGATTAAAGATAAAAACAAATGTAAAATCATTCACTTGTATGCACAGCTAAAAAGAACTGTTTTCAGTTCAGTTTTATAAAAACTGCTAGAGTAGACGCCTGTCTCACACTCTCGGGAAGACGGTTCCAGACTCTAGCTGCATGAATCTGAAACGCAGCCTCCCCATGTCTAGTTCCGACTCTTGGCACTAACAGAAGTCCAGTCCCTGTGCTCCTCAGAGCCCGAGTTGGTTCATATGGCACCAACATGTCGCGGATGTACCCTGGTGCGAGGCCATGGAGAGACTTGTACACAAGTAAAGCTACTTTAAAATCTATTCTCTGAGCCACAGGAAGCCAGTGCAGAGACCTGAGGACCGGACTAATGTGGTCGTACTTCCTGGTTCTAGTCAGGACTCGAGCTGCAGCATTTTGGATGTACTGCAGCTGTTTTACCGCTTGTTTAGAGAGACCTGTGAACAAGCCATTGCAGTAGTCCAATCGACTGGAGACAAATGACGTGGATAAGAATCTCCAAGTCTGCTTTGACACAATGTTTTTAATTTTAGCAATGTTTCTTAGGTGGAAGTAAGCTGATGATGTCACAGATGATATGTGGCTATTGAAATTCAAGTCTGAGTCCATTATTACTCCTAGATTTCTGACCTGAGTTGAGGGTTTCAGGGAGAGAGAC
>OZ035831.1:5916502-5966502 GCA_964034765.1 Knipowitschia caucasica
TAATGTATGAGGCATGAGGCAAAATATGACGGAGGTAAAGCCAGGACCCGATATGAACTTCGTAAGTGCCACTCCGATTATTACCCCATGGTCCAGATAGTCTCCCCTGGCCTGGACTCGTGGGCTGCACTACCCTCTCCGCCTACCCTACGTTGCGTGGCCTCGGTCCTCGTTCTACAGCCTGATACCTGTGTTGGGTGTTGATCCGGGACATTTAGGGACTTTAATGCACGTTTATGAATACTTATGGACATTGGTCATCTGCCCCTTAAGGACCAATGGCTTTTATGTATCTATTATAGCATTTTCTGTGTTTCAAATCTCTGATCTCTGTTGGCGAATCAACAACTCTGTAAAGTCCTCCAAGATTAATTGAATTGAGGATTCCAATGCAATCTCCTGTTGATTCATACCGTTTAAAGTGCATATTAACCTGCAGCTTCCATATCCGGACTAACAAAAAATCTTATTGTATTGGTATTTTGTGCAGAAATCACATTTTCTGGACACAAACTGGTTAAGAACAGTATTACGATAAAGGTTAGGGTTTGAGATAGCAAGATAGGGTTAGCTTGCAGCGGGACGAAATGCCAAGATTTTAGGGAGTCCCTTTCCATATCACTTCACCTAGGAGGTTACCATAGCAACACACAAGACGGCACAAACACCTTGCATTTTAAAGTTTTGTTTAAAGCTCTCTTACACAGCCGGATGTTGTAATAAGTTGCAAAACATGCTAAACATGTATTGTTTTGTAAAATTCACAAGTTAAATCTAGAACGACTTAGCTTTTTTTCTCCTGTGTGTGTGTGAGTGTGTGAGTATGCATGTTGGTCATGACAACCGTTGCCAAGGAGATTTTGCTGGCTCTAGTCAAATAAAGTAGATATACAAGTTATGAATGAGTGAGTGTTTCCATCCTGGTATAAACAACTTGGAGCAGTGTGTTGTACTTTTTAAAACACAATTAAACCCGTTCTACATAAATTCAGGTTCTTTGGGGCTGAAAAGATAAATATACCAAAACAATTAGTCATTACCACATTCTAATAAATCAACCATCTGACCTTAATCGCTGAACAGACAGACTGAAAAACATTCATCTGTTTGTCTTTTGTGACCAGTTGTTTGAATTTCATATCTGTTGTTGGGAAATGTCCTTCAGGGCGACTGTAAATAGGATTTTCTCTGGGTCAAAATTCTTCATATTTTCTACTCCTGCAGCTGTATTTAAAGATTATTAGTTTAGTCATTTTATAACTGAAAATGGTAATCATAAAAAAGAAAAAAACTATTCTTTCAAATCCTTTTTGCAGATCAATCCAGTAAGGTAAGTAACCCTTATTTCAATTATCATTAGATGGGAATTAGCTTTGTTTTGTAGCTTAGAGTTTTAATAAATAAAAAATGTATACATTTTATTACATGACAAACTATTTGTGAACTTAGAAGAGGAATTGTTACATGTTAGTGTAAGAAAATTCCCCAAAAAATAAAAACTAAATAAAAGCAAAAGCCCAGCAAGTTTATACACATAACAACTCAGAGTGCACTTAGAGAGACTTATCGAAACACAAATTTGCAAATCTACTCGCACGATACAATCAGATAAATAGTTCTTCCCCGTTTCTCTCCCTTCATTCCTTCCACATCTACAGCCTCTCACACTCAAGGGACAATTACAAAACATTATGGTGACTCGGCTGTCTCATTCGCTCTCCACATTTCTCATTTTGCCCCGGTAGATAAAAGCAAACCGAAACTGTACAACCCAAAAACGCAAAGATAACAATCAGGCGCTGAATTCCATTAGAAAGTCCATTACCACAACACAATAGACAGAAAGCATCTCGAGTTCTTCATCCAAAGCATTAAGCTAGAGGTGTCCAAACCTTTTAGTGAGAGGGCCACTTTAACCAGACTTGTTCAAGGGCCAACAACCCGGATTTGAAAACTATTTTGACTGAATTTTGGCAGTTCTGAGTTTTAAAATGGGGTGTGATATTATGCCCATATTGATTCATTCACGCCACAGCTGCATTAGCGTCATATATAAACTTTCGTGACACAATCAAAAACAACAAGCTTTACAACTTGTTTTACAACAAGGTACAGCATAGGGCTGGGCGATAAAAAAAGTAAGTCGCTAGCGTTCACCGTTCGCGAGTAAATTGATAATTTGTAAAACATGTGCGCCACCATCGTCGGCGATGGCATCGTCTTTTATGGGTTAATAAGCCGTTAATATCGCAATAGACACATGCTCGAAATCAAAAGAAAACAGGGTTGATAGAATGTTCGATAGTTCAACTTCACCCCGTTAGAAAACACAGGAAGTAAAGCCGAGTCAGAAGCATGCCGCATTCTGGGGATGTAGGCAGAGACTTCTCGATCTATCACAACCGGACAGGAACCTCAAAACATTCTGGGAAATGAAAACAACAACCACACCATGCGTAGCGTCCATGGATGTATAGATCGTGTTTCAGTGCCGTGTCAATAGTTGTGCTTGTCCGTGCGAGGAACAGCATTTGCGGCGCGGTAGAGGCAGTGAACACAGAGACCCGATGCACTCGGGAAGCACGTGCGGCTCTCTGATAGCCGCACAGAGCCGTCACGGGAAACAAGACACTCGAAAACAGCCAAAACAGGAGCTAAACCAGGACTAAACCAGGACTAAACCAGGATTAAACCAGGATTAAACTAGGTTTAACAATGGGGGACACTGTGCTTGTGAACTAGCCTCATTCCCCCGTGACTGTAAACAGGGCTGCGTGTGTTAGCTGACCCAACAAATGTATTTAATTAAGTTTAAAAAAAAACATTAAAACAATCAATATATATATTGTTATCGACCTATATGAATTACTTATATTGTGATATAGTTTTCAGCCATATCGCCCAGCCCTAGTACAGCATGACTATATTGTTTGAGCTGAAGTTGGCTGGATGACGCCGTGAAAGTGCCTCAATGGATGCTTTGTGTTAGCAATGCAGAGGGCCACACAAAATGTCACAGAGGGCCGCATTTGGCTCGTGGGCCTTGGTTTGGACAACACTAGAGTTGTAGACAGTTCTACCCTTGATAACTGCCAAAACAGTCCACACAATCACTTTTACCATGACTTTGAAACAGCTGTTGAAATTGCATATATGCTTGTTTTTGATTAAACAATAAGCGTTCAAACCAGTTTTTCCTGAACCTAAGTGCACGCACGGTTCAAAAGCACGGCCTTCAGTCACATCCGAGAAGGGAAACAACCTGACGAACCGGAAAAATCTGAACTCGCTCAAGCTCAAAATCTCCACCTGATATGAAAAACGAAGCAAGCGGATTCTCTCCATTCAAAAGATATGAGAGGAATCTGCTCAATACGTCGCTAATGAATCATTTAGAGAGAGGACTGCTCCGGCACACGGCCTGTATCATCACTGACATTGATGAATTAGAGAGAATATCAATCAGAGGCGATCGGTCACAGTTTGGGGGGAGGTGAAAGCGAAGGGAGATAAGGGCTGGTCATAGCAGTGCAGACTTTCACCTGTTTTTATACGATATATATCAAGACTAAACCAGAAAGAATGGTCTATCAACTAATGTGTGTGTGTGTGTGAGAGAGAGATAGTAATGTGTTGACTGTATTTGAAAAGTCAATAAGGCTGAAAATGTAGTGTTTTATTGTAAAATGGATTCTCAATCTTACTGTATTGAGTCCCTAATCAAATATATTAATACATTCAAACAACTCGTTCCCCTTTTCTAGAGCAGTATTTACAAAAGTGGGGGTTTGGATCTGGAGAGGGGTCGCCAGAAGATTCTAAATTACTATTCAATTCAATTATCTTTATTTACAAAACTTCATAAATTGAGTAATACTTGTCTTGAGTGTGATTCCGTTTAATATTTGCACATCTTTTTAGCGTCTGGATTAGTAAATATACTAAATAGTTTGAATGAATTATGTTAAATAAGACTACTTCACAACTCCCACTGATGATTGCTATCGTTGTGTCCTTGGGCAAGACACTTAACCCCACTTTGCCTGAAGCTCCCACTGAAAGATCTCAGCTCCTGTGGACTCACCACCTGCAGGAGGATCAGTGAGGGGCTGGTGCTCTGTGGACTGGGTGCAGCTCTGACTGCCACCCCATCGACCCAGAAATGGATTAAAGGGAAGAAAATGGATGGATGGATGAAGATTAGAGATAAGAGAAAAAGTCTAATTCATTTCATTTGCAGTGGGGGTTGCACATTTGTTTCGTCATTATTTTGGGCTGGACTCAAATCAATCCATATTCTTTCCCTTTCTCATGGAGGCAGCAGTCAGAGCAGAGTTATCTATTCACACACTTCCTCCAGCTCACCCGGAGGGGCTCCTGAGGCGTTCCCAGGCCAGCTGTGGGACTGAAAATGGGAACCCAAAATGATAGATTCACTACATGCAAAGTGACACATGCAAAATCTGTGTGTGTGTTATCATTTGGATGGTTATGGCGTCCTGTCCTTTTTTAAAACATATTCTAATTTTGGGTTTTGCTCTATCTTTTCATGGTAATGCAACAAAATACCACAACAATCCAGCAAGTGCAACCGTAACACATTCCATGATAAAGAACAGGAGTAAGATGAAGAGAAAAATATTATAAACATCAACCCCATTCTTATATAAAAGTTTTCTAGATATTTAATTTGGGAGTTTTACAAGCTGTGAGAAAATTATACCATTATCCCAACATTATAATAAAATAAATGCTTGATATTTTTCACTTTGACTGCAATGACTCATACGTCACTCTCACATTGTAGGTATAAGTTCCCTCAGTACAGTCCAGAGTACACATATCCCGGGTCTACATGCCCTCTCCAGGACTCATACACAACTGATCCCACATCTGCCCACTTCCACTTGGAGAAGCAGCTATAGACCTCTGTATCATTCTCCTTTAAAGGCATCTCTGGACATGGATTTGACTCTAACTGTTATATTACAAATTCAAATACTCGGGCCGGGGCCAAAATGCCATTTTATGTGGTCCTCTGCCTTGCTATCTCAAAGTAGTCTTCACTTTGTCATCCATCCAACTTCAGCTTTGGCTTTATTAGCACATACTGTATTGACGTGGTTTTTGATTGTGTCACTTCTGTTAATGGTGCTACTGAAGAGATGGGGAGATGGTAAACATTCAGCCAACTTCAGTACTGCCTAGTGAACTAAAGTGGCCCTCTTGCTAAAAAGTTTGGACACCCCTGGCTTATGTTGTATGAAACAGAAAAGCATCTTGGTCAATGTATATCTATTGTTTTTATTGTTGAGTCTTTTGTGCACTGCATAAGTAATGTGTATAATAATTATTCTGACAGTGCAATGTCACATCCATAATTATTCATGACCAGAAACATACAATGTTAAAAGATACAAAAACCCTACTGAAAAAAAATCTCCATTCAATTTCACTTCTGTTGAAACGTGCACGATCCAAGCCCTTGAATCCTAAAGAATCCCGTGCATCCATGTGATAGTGAACTCAAATAGCTCCAAAACTACATTACAAAGAACATTGCACAATCCAGCAGTGTATACGTGCAAGCCTTACCTTCCCAGTTCATTCCCGATTTCATAAAACTCCTCCACGTTTTCCTGGTTGAAGACATTCATGATGCAGACTGCCCAGGCACTTGACCAAAAGGCAAATGAATAGTCTCCAAAAAGCGGGGTCCTTCTTCACTCCATCCCTACAATCACCACCACCACCACCGCTGCCACTCTACAACCAAGGAAATCCAGTTTTACGATCACTCCTCCTCTCCATCTTTAGAAGTTTCTAGACACAAAAAACACATGTATTAGACTTACTTGCCTATAGAAAGCAACAAAAGGACTACAGCGACAGAAGGGCCACGCCACGACTCCACAAACCTGCTTTTTTTTACGACTACGCGTGGAAAATAGTTCTGAATTCAACACAAACGATGTTGCAAATGCTGTGTTGTGAATGCAGGCTGATCGTGAGTGTAAATAAGCCAGAGCAAAGCTTGGTGTAGCCATGGGAAACACTGCTACACCTCCTTCTGCGCATAGATCCAGCCTTCCTCAAATTTGGACCTGGACTGAGCAGGTGTCTTAAGCCTTCTCCAGCGGCATTAAAAAGCCAAAATATAAATATTATTACGCGTGTGTTGTAGGGTTAATATCTTGCAGAAGGATTAAACTGGCGAGCACGTTGTCTAATTTGGAGTTACGTTGTGTTTAGATCTATAATTCTCAGCCCAAAAATGTGGTAACAATTCCTTACATTGTGGCGACCATGCAGCGGCGAGTTTTTTCCCCGGGTTTGTTGTGGAAGGCTGCTCGCATCTCAATGGGCGAAATGTTGCGGGCGTGAATGGGGAGAAATCAGAAAGGCAGTCTGGTGGTTGCACTGGTCGCGTTCAAGGCAGTCGGAATTTTCAGTTTCAAATTGTAAAGCAGATGCAGTTATAGTATAAGTATGCGATTTTTTTTTGTAATATTGCCATTGTAAGTAACAGGAAGTCACAACGTATATTATACTTTGTGACTTCGAGGTGAACCCAAGTCATAAAATAGAAAATAGATAGAAGGCATGCATGAGAAAATCTGATCAGATAAAATTCCTTTTATATACAGGTGCACGTTAAGTACACACAACAGATATTTAACAGTGCAGTAAAGTGAAGTGACAGTAGTAATAGTAGTAGTAGTTGTTGTAGTTGTATTTGTAGCCACCGAGTCGTTCCTGTTTTTACATATTTATTGCAAGCATAAAACCTATGGCCTAATGTACTGTTGAAATTATTGGTTACTTCCTTGAAATTATTTTGGAACGCAGTTGTTTTTGTGCATGAATGCCCATTTGTGAGCCAGAATACATCATTGACTAATAGACTATAGTTAAAATAATCCAGCTATAAACAGGTGTGCATCTTCTGTTGTAATTTATGTGTATGTCTCCCCTTACATAACCGACCAAAAATGATAAATAGGCCTTTATTGAAACACACACGGTGCTATCAGTTTCGAATAATGTTTGAATAAAATGTGTAAGAACAGATGCTGATTATAACACCAATGATAATATGAATCATAATAAGGACGCAACTACTACGGCTATTACTTCTAGGATAAGATAAGATAAGATAGACTTGATCTCTCTTGATAGAATCACTCAAGATTTGTGCACTACTAACTACTCTTACTACTGCTACTATTACTACTACTGGAAATTGTATTGTAAATGTTATGCATATACAAATACAACAAAGCATTTAAAATAGAATAGAAAAACAGATAAAAAACAACACAATGGGACAATGAAGAGAACTGTGACCTGAATAGGGGTTAGAGAGTCTGAACTAGTCTATGCTTTTTATTTACATATTTATTCAATTTTCTTTCATTCTTTTCTTTGTGTCTCTAAGCTGTGACTGAATACATATTTGAACTTAGGGTCCATCTGACCACAACTATTGCAAATGCATATTTTGTGCACAAAACCAATAGATAATTAATATTTGGGTCGTTTTATGATCATGAAAAAGCTCGCTCACCATTGTTTCGAACATGAAAAGTAGTAACTCTTCTCTGCCATTTTTATTTATCATGAAAAAATTGCATTCTAAGTTCTGAGATCCATGCATTTTACTTACAGTGTTTTAAACGGAGCCGTGAACGCACCACCGCTGTCTCTACGGTCTCTACATGAGCCGGACACGCACGAGGGCAGCAAACTTTCATTTTTAATCAAAGGTTTGACCATGGACCACAGTAAACATTTGCTGACTGCAAGCTTCGTACATTCGTCACAAAGTTCTCAACATTTGTGACGTAAATGCTTTATTTTTTTTAATTGTTGTTATTATTATTGTTGTTATTTTTTTTACTACTATTATTATTGTAATTTATACGTTTTTGATATGAGCCTATCCTTACGTTAGCGATAGTAACACTCAAACGTCTCAAAATCATTCAAATTGGTAAATAAAGATCATTATTTGTGCTTTATGAGGAGTTATTCCCCCACCTGCTGGTAGAGGGTTGTCATTACATTACATTTATTCACACGGGGTCCGCTACTGCTCGAGCCTGGTCTTACCCATGGATCTATAATAATAACGGTCTTACCACACGGAGCAATTTACAAACGATATATGTATTTCTAAATTTTTCAATACATATATATATTTTTTTAACTTTTATAATGAGCAAGAGCAAGTTCCACGTTTGTGACTTACTGTTACTTAAAGGCAGTACAACAAAAATCTGATTCACATTACCGCAGAACCAGAAAGTGTTTAAATAATCATATGTTTAATTGTAGTTTAACAGATACAAAATAATACGACAAAAACAACAACAGTGGAAAAAGCATGTATAAAAACATTCAGGTTTTTGTCTTCTTTGCATTCTGTAGGTGGAATCAGATTGTGCATGCAAAATAACTGTATAAATATGGTATAAAAATAGTAGATTACATGAAGCAAAACCACAGATTTAATAAAGATAAATTAGCACACACAAAAAAATATATATATATATATTAAAAAAAAAATCCCCGCTGGATTTGAAATGTTTTAAGGGATCAATGTTTTCCTTCATGGATACCATGAACGGTTGGAATGTTGGCAATCATCCAATTACACGGAAGTAAAAAATAATTATTTTCAAAAACATTTATCTTTACAACCCTAACTTCACAAAAATCTGTTTTCCTAATTGACTTTGTTCCGATGCTTGTTGATCATAGACTGTAAATATCAGATGTTGATGCAAAACACTATAAAACATACAGTATAAAACCGTGCAAATGAGCATGTGTTTTTCTCAGAGAGCAGTCTGTAAACATCAGCTTTGGTTTGAAGTTAAAGGAGCTATACCCGTTTCTCAACTCGCTCAGAGGCTTCTCATTTCCCCTCTGCTCTCATCCCACGGAACCATCTAGTTCTATTTGCAATCAATATGCAAACATTAGCATAAACGCAACTTCTTGTAAGCTGTACAATCACTGATGAAATGGTACAAAAGCAACGCACTGCTAACAAAATATATAACTAAAAGATAACCACTAGTTTCACGTCCGAATGTAGTCCGAGCATAGATAGTCCGAGGCGGTCCCGCAGGTCTCTCCCACAGACAAGTCTCTCCAGAGGATACGATGTAAGCTAGCTATGTTCACCCGGGCTTGATTTCTTCTTAGATAAATGTTTTCGCTTTAGTTCCCTCTTCTCTTCCTCTCTGTTGTGTCGTTTGGGCTGTTTTGCTGTGTGTGCAGTTACAGCAAGAGGAGTTAGAGCCAATTCTGCTAACATGCTACAGCCTGAATTTATACACAGCTGAATCAATGAGCTCAAGTTTTCAATTAAATTACGGATTATAATACAACTTGTATGTAGTAATAAGCATTTTTATGAACTCCTTAAAAAGAAATCGGGTATAGCTTCTTTAAGGACTGTGTTTGTGTCTTATGTACTTTTCCTGTGAAGAGTTTTTTCAAAGCTCTGTCATGATTCAAGAGTTTTTATGATGAAGGCGTTTGTCAAAGCGAAGGCTCCTCAATCGTCCTGTACATCTGCAGTGACATCACCTCCACACTGTTGGCCTTGTTGTTCTGGGGGCGCCCTGTGGGGCTGTACCCCGCAGAGCGCCCCATGGGGCTGAACCCGGTACTGCGGCCAATGTGAGCAAAGCCGGTGGAGCGCGTCACTGCCGGCCGCCGGGACAGGTAGCGATTAGAGGTCACCAGGTCGCCGTAGCCCTGAGCGTGGGAGAAGGCGTAACCTGAACGACGGGAGCTGGTGCGGCGTGCGCGGATGCGGCGAGTCGGAGGAGGAAGCTTGGTTTTAGCCTGTCGCACTTTGATCATCACCTGAAGGAAGTCACCGTCAGGAACATGTATATAACAGTGAACATCACATAACATATATAACTTATATACAGTATGTACAGTGTGTATTTGTGTGTGTGTCACCTTGTCGTTGATGGTGGGGTACAGCTTCAGCATGAGGAAGCGGTGGGTGATCACAGGCAGGATGCACAGCAGTGACGTCAGGGCCACAGTCAGCCAGATGTTGGGCTGTTGGAAGGAGTTTCGAGCTGTTCCTACAAACACACACAGTCAGTGGTTCTGATCATAAACAACAACGTGTCGATGCTGACTCACCGATGAAGGAGGAGAATGATGGTACCATGAGGAACAGACCATTACTGTACATGGTGAATGTCACAGCAAAGTACATGAGCAGACTCCCGATCACAAACAAAATGTTTACAGCCGTCCAGTACGACATGTCTAACCCCAGCTGGGAACATGGAACATGATTATTATAGAACAGGGGCTACATTGGTATACTGTCCTATTGTGGAAGACCTTTATTACTTTATGAGTCAAACAGATGAGTGTATTTCACCTGGATGGTGACTGCAAACATGAGACATGTCTGAGTGAGGACAGCGAAGGTCTGGTAGTCGGCCAAATCCTTCCCATCGTCCCTCACTGTGTCGCAGACGGAGAAGTAGGGGATGAAGAACAGCACCAGGGAGCTGTAGCTGCTGTGCAGCACGCACTTGACGAAGGCCTTTTTATTGAAGTACAGGTTGAGCTGACCAGGCACGTACAGCTGCGGGTGCTGGAAACTCCATGAGTCGTTCACGTCCTGACCAGCAGGGGGCGCAGTAGTGCAATCAATATTTGATCACTTCTGGAGGCGGTTTACAGTTTTTCTCAGTGGCTTTGGTGCGTTTCTCACATCAAACTTAAAGATCTCAAAACTATTACGTGTAGTTCAACCTCCAGAACACTGAGTCGTGTGTGACATCATCGCAGCAGTTTCTCCTTTGAACACTTTACAAATGCTTTTGTTCATGTATCAGTTACTTTCAAACAATTCTCTGCTGTTTGATAACATTATAATTTGCTTCTGTCCTGTCAGTCAAAATGAAACATACTTACAAAATTGTTGAACTAGTTCAAAACCAAAATCTGTCAAGCTAATTTAATACATTCCTTTATTTTTATTTCCTGAAAATCTTTCCTAAATTGAACAATGTCTCTCAGGTGAATTTCAGCATTGACTCATGAGGAGGTGTGTGTTTTATTGTTTATATTTGTCACAGTTCTACCATAAAGATATTCTGTGTTTGTTTGTTTGTTTTACGTAAATACATGTACAGTATGTGACTGTATTTTTGTTGCACAATGCTGTAGAATTGCAAAGAGCTTCTGCAGTAAATATGTGGTAGACATACAGCACATACATAGATACACACATACAAACACATGCATACATACAAAGGGTACATACTGTACATATGTGTCTTGTACTCAGTTACTTCTCTAAATACTGGCATGTGTAACTTTACTGTAATTTTTGGCTGTACAGTGTTTAGTGCTCACCGAGTGTCACCGAGATCTGACTTTTTAGAGTAAACTTTCACAATGAAAATGTGACTAAGTCATTTCACTGTTGTTCATACTCAATTGTGTTAGGACTTATTATTTTGACGACAAAGACAGTTTCTTTGACCTGAAGACTTGCTTTTGAGGAATTAACTTTTCCTTTTGAGAAGGTGATGCATTTTTGCAGGTTATCCACGAGGTTCTGCAGTTTGCACTAAATGTTCTGAGAAATGCACCAACAGTTGTGCAAATGTGAAGAATGGTGTGAAAAGTGCACCAAAGCTACTGAGAAAAACTGTAATGCAATTCAAAAATACAGAGAGCGGTGCCACAGGACGTTTTTGAAGAAAGATTTCAAATGCATTTTCTGAAATTACTGTTTTACGACAATGTTTTACTCATTATCCATAATACATAAACACGTAAGCAAGAACAATTTGTCCACGTAAGCAAGAACGATCAGTCTGGTGGCTTCAGCTGAGGCAAGTTCAAGTGGAAAGAGAAAACATCCAACATTTCTTTAATATGGAATTTTGCCACAGTTAAACTTGCCATAGTTTGCCAGAGTTGACTAACTATGAAATAAAATCCAAGTAACACAAATCTCAAACTGTTTGGTTCTTTCACTAGTTTTCATGTATTTTCGGCCTCAGTCACATATTTAAATCAACTTTTTAAGTAAAACTCACTCAAATGACGACAGCATGTAGCTCACGTCTGAATACGATGTCAGTGAGTTGTCTCAGTTTTTACTTTATTTCTAAAGTGAAACCAAACCAAGTGACAAAAGTGTCTTTACCTGTTCAAACAGACTCATGCCCAGCACCGGCAGAGCAGTGTACACCAGATTATAGAGCGTGATAAACCACTCGTCATAGACCGTCTGCAAACACACATTAGTTTCAGTTTGGGATTAAAAACTTCTTAAATGTATTTCTCACGTATCAGACAGTAAAGAGCCAGCAGCTCCTTTCCCAGACTGGTCACATACCTGCGCAGAGAAGCCGCAGAAGAAGGCGTACCAGAAGTGCACAAAGGTGAAGGTGAAGTTCTTGTAGAAGAAGTAACGCAGAAACTTGCACATGCGCAGATAGGACCAGCGGCCGTGCACCAGCAGGAGGCGCTGCAGAAACCGGAACTGTGCGAAGGAATAGTCACTGGACAGAACGGCCTGCATGCCCTCCTGCCCCGAGATGCCCACGCCGATGTGAGCCGCTGAGGGACACAGCAGCACACTCTCAGTTATTCAAAATGTTGTAATTATTGACACAACCAGGAAGTAGGATCACATTAGTCCAGTTACAAGTCTCTCCATGGCCTCGCACCAAAGTACATCTGTGACATGTTAGTGCCAAATGAACCAACTCAGACTCGGAGGAGCACAGGGACTAGCCTCCGACTGGGACTCTGAGGAACACAGGGCCTGGCCTCCTACTGGGACTCTGAGGAGCACAGGGACTGGCCTCCTACTGGGACTCTGAGGAGCACAGGGACTGCCCTCCTGCTGGGACTCTGAGGAGCACAGGGACTGGCCTCCTACTGGGACTCTGAGGAGCACAGGGACTGACCTCCTACTGGGACTCTGAGGAGCACAGGGACTGACCTCCTGCAGGGACTCTGAGGAGCACAGGGACTCCATTTAATCTTATAAAGCCCTAAATCTAAACAGCAGATATCTCAAAGGATAAAAATAAAAATTAAAAAACGCTAAAATTGCCCACACAGATCAGAGAATCAATAAGTTCAAACACATCTATCTATCTACATACATTGAAATAGTAAATATTCAACACACGGTGAAACTAGGTTAAATGCTGTTGCTTGATTGTATATTTATGTTTATATAATTGCATGTGTAAGCATAAAGCACAGTAGGCAACATGTACAAAAGGTCATGTAAACAAAGGAATATTGTAAATACTACTGAATGTATGGATTCTGCTGGAATGAATAAAATCAATCTATCTATCTATACCGCTCTATATCTATCTATCTATACCGTTCTATATCTATTTATCTATACCGTTCTCTATCCATCTATCTATCTATACCGCTCTATATCTATCTATATCTATCTATCCATCTATCTATCTATACCGTTCTATATCTATCTATCTATCTATACAGCTCTATATCTATCTATCCATCTATCTATCTATACCGTTCTATATCTATCTATCTATCTATACAGCTCTATATCTATCTATCCATCTATCTATCTATACCGTTCTATATCTATCTATCTATACCGCTCTATATCTATCTATATCTATACCGCTCTATATCTATCTATCCATCTATCTATCTATACCGTTCTATATCTATCTATCTATACCGCTCTATGTCTATCTATCTATATCTATACCGCTCTATATCTATCTATCCATCTATCTATCTATACCGCTCTATATCTATCTATCCATCTATCTATCTATACCGCTCTATATCTATCTATCCATCTATCTATCTATACCGCTCTATATCTATCTATCTATCTATCTATCTATCTATCTATCTATCAATCAAAAAGACACTTATTGTTGCTATAATATACTCTTTTTCTTTATCACTTGATGCTTTTCCCCCAGTCTCCCTTCATTCCTTCTTCTCCAGCACATGAGTTCTTTACCGGCTCGAGCGGCCTCACCTTTGATCATGCTCACGTCATTGGCGCCGTCTCCGATCGCCAGCGTGACGGCGTGTTTGTACTTCTTGACCAGCTCCACCACTTGAGCCTTTTGCAGTGGAGTCACCCTGCAGCAGATGACCGCCTTACACATGCAGGCCGTGCGGAGGAACTCCTGCTCCATGCTGCGCTCCAAGGCATAAGCCTGACGGAAGAAACAAAACACGATAAGTTAATGTGACCCACGTGAACTGGTGGCCCAATGTCCTTCGGCTTTATCGTGGCCGGCCCAGTTCCCATGTGTCTCTCTCGTCCCTTCCCTGTCTCTGGTCTCCTGCTGCGGCGTCGCGAAGGTCGGGTTTTCCCTTAACACCAGGACTCCCGCAATTATAAAACTACTTAGACTCCCAGTGCCACCATTTTGACTGCTCCCTTATAAATTAAATCATCAAGGTATTGTTTTTTTGATTTTGTTATAGATATGTTTTTTGTGATAATAGCAGCTGTGATGCTCCTGCGTTTGCCTAAAATAAATGAATACATAATAAAACTATAAAAAAGTTTAGGTTTTTAAGATAAGATAAGATAGACTTTATTGATCTCACACTGGATAAATTTCACCCTTCTCTCCGTGCAAAAAAACAGTTAATGTAACTTTAAATACAGCAAAGACAGTTTGTTGAAAGGCTAATGCTAAAGATCAAATGCTAACTGCTGACAGTAAACAGTGTGTTGCTATGGTAACCAGCATTCAGTATTCTCCGGTGGAAAAACCAAACTGAACCAGGACCAGTCCAGAACCATGACCTTGAAAATAGGGCTGTGATTGTTTCTGTCTTGTTTTGTTAAGTCCTTTGAGTTGCCTTGTGTATGAACTGTGTGTATACAAATAAACTTGCCTCGCCTCCTATGAGCGTTACGATATTCAAGTTCTGCAGTCGAAATGAAGCCGTGAAAAAGCAGTGAGCTCGTACCAGGCTGTGTCCGTTGATGACCAGTCCGTACTCGCCGCTGACCGCCTCGTCCATCATCACTTTGGGTCTTTTCAAACTCGTCTCAGGCAGAAAGACTGAATCATTGGCCACGTCTGGTTTCATTGAGGTTCTGGCGTTTCTGTTACGGGGAAAAATAAGTTCTTCTTAAAGCTGTGATCACTTTTGGAGAGGAGGGACCACAGCCTGTCTGGAAAAGTTGTGTCCATGATGCAGCAAACTTATGTTATGTAGTTTATGTGTCTGTTTTGATTCATACATTGCGAGTTTTGATGACATTCTACAGTTTAATAAAACATACGTAAATCCTTTATTGATCCCGAGAAAAACCAGCAAACGTATCCATTTATACAAATACACTGTACATACATTAAAAATACATCATTTTAATAGTTATTAACAATAGTAATGAAGTGCAAATGATTAACTAAGACAGACCTTTTAAGTTTTATAAAAATGTGATTCCTAAATTGCAGGTTTTATATCCCTCGGCCTGAGGTGTGTGTGTGAAGAGAGCAGTGAGTCTAACCTGAGCTCCAGCCTGACCTCCTCGGGGGAGTTTCCAGATACGATGAAAACCTCGTTCATCTCCTCACGCAGCAGGTTACAGGAGTAACCGATGTTTTCGGCAGTTTCTGCACAGAGCGGTGACGGTAACGTAAGGAGTCTGTTTAATTCATCTTTTCAATACATATTACTACTATGACAACGCTTCTCAATCCGGCATTTAAAAAAAGTGTTATCACTATAAACAAAACTGTTTTCACAATGTCCCACCAGAGCAGGAAAACTTTTTTTTTCCCGCAAAAAGCTACTTTATTCAGGATAAAAATTGTCCCGTGCTGTAACAGGGGCAGAGGTGTTGCCAAAACTGTTGCTAAGGCAAGCTGGAGTTTCCCCCACGAATGAAGGCATCTGATTAGTCAGTCCTTATCTGAAATTTACACATACAGTGCCTTGCGAAAGTATTCGGCCCCTTTGAACCTTTCAACATTTCGCCACATTTCAGGCTTCAAACATAAAGATATGGAATTTAAAATGTTTTGTCATGAATCAACAACAAGTGGGACACAATCGTGAAGTGGAACGAAATTTATTGGATAATTTAAACTTTTTTAACAAATAAAAAACTGAAAAGTGGGGCGTGCAATATTATTCGGCCCCTTTACTTTCAGTGCAGCAAACTCACTCCAGAAGTTCAGTGAGGATCTTTGAATGATCCAATGTTGTCCTAAATGACTGATGATGATAAATAGAAGGCTCCTGTGTGTAATCAAGTCTCCGTATAAATGCACCTGCTCTTTGATAGTCTCAGGGTTCTGTTTAAAGCGCAGAGAGAACCATGAAGACAAAGGAACACACCAGGCAGGTCCGAGATACTGTTGTGGAGAAGTTTAAAGCCGGATTTGGATACAAAAAGATTTCCCAAGCTTTAAACATCTCAAGGAGCACTGTGCAAGCAATTATATTGAAATGGAAGGAGTATCAGACCACTGCAAATCTACCAAGACCCGGCCGTCCCTCCAAACTTTCATCTCAAACAAGGAGAAGACTGATCAGAGATGTAGCCAAGAGGCCCATGATCACTCTGGATGAACTGTAGATAACTACAGCTGAGGTGGGACAGTCTGTCCATAGGACAACAATCAGTCGTGCACTGCACAAAAATGCCCTTTATGGAAGAGTGGCCATTTCTCAAAGATATCCATAAAAAGACTCTTTTAAAGTTTGCCACAAGCCACCTGGGAGACACACCAAGGTGTGGAAGAAGGTGCTCTGGTCAGATGAAACCAAAATCGAACTTTTTGGCCACAATGCAAAACGATATGTTTGGCGTAAAAGCAACACAGCTCATCACCCTGAACACACCATCCCCACTGTCAAACATGGTGGTGGCAGCATCATGGTTTGGGCCTGCTTTTCTTCAGCAGGGACAGGGAAGATGGCTAAAATTAATGGGAAGATGGATGGAACCAAATACAGGACCATTCTGGAAGAAAACCTGTTGGAGTCTGCAAAAGACCTGAGACTGGGACGGAGATTTATCTTCCAACAGGACAATGATCCAAAACATAAAGCCAAATCTACAATGGAATGGTTCACAAATAGACGTATCCAGGTGTTAGAATGGCCAAGTCAAAGTCCAGACCTGAATCCAATCGAGAATCTGTGGAAAGAGCTGAAGACTGCTGTTCACAAACGCTCTCCATCCAACCTCACTGAGCTCCAGCTGTTTTGCAAGGAAGAATGGGCAAGAATTCCAGTCTCTCGATGTAAAAAACTGATAGAAACATACCCCAAGCGACTTTCAGCTGTAATTGCAGCAAAAGGTGGCGCTACAAAGTATTAGCACAAGGGGGCCGAATAATATTGCACGCCCCACTTTTCAGTTTTTTATTTGTTAAAAAAGTTTAAATTATCCAATATATTTCGTTCCACTTCATGATTGTGTCCCACTTGTTGTTGATTCATGACAAAAAATGTAATTTTTATTTCTTTATGTTTGAAGCCTGAAATGTGGCGAAATGTTGAAAGGTTCAAGGGGGCCGAATACTTTCGCAAGGCACTGTATTTAAGACAATATCAAAATATATACACCAGGGTCTTTAAGCTCAAACTTTTGAGTGTGACACAAATAGTTACTGAGCTAGAGGAGTTTTGAATACAGGAACCAGAGCCAGTTGGAGAAAATCTTCCCTTGGGCTTCATTGAGCTCGAGGGTTAGACCTATACACAGTCTGTGTGTGCTACACTTAACAATCTAAACCGTTTGGACCAAAGGGAGTGGAGACCAGACTAATATGTATAACATAAAGATGATGAAACTCATTTATGTGTAGGAGCAGTAAAATAATTCCATGTTCAAGTAGGTTCATTTATAATCCCAGTTAAAACGAGTTCAAACTCTGCACCTTGCTTGTCGCCCGTCAAAACCCAGACTTTGATGTCGGCTTTAGCGAGCTGCTCGATGGTGTGAGAAACTCCGTCCTGCAGCTTGTCTTCAATCGCAGTCGCACCAAGAAGCTGCACAAAAACAACGCAAAAATGAGAAACCAACATCACAATAATCCTCTGTAGGTTATTGTGTTGTTCCCACCATCAGGTCCTTCTCGATCTCCTCATAAAGCTCGTCCAGTCTCTGCTCTCGGTCCTCCAGAGCCGTGCTGGCCTCATGGTGGCGCCGCTGCCACTGGCTCAAGTACTCTTCATCCAGGTCCTTATAGGCCAGGGCCAGAGTCCGCAGCCCCTCCCCTGCAAACTCCTACACACACACACACACACACACACACACACACACACACACACACGCACACACACACGCAGGGGCACACACACAGACAGAATGAAGACGGCTACACACTAAAATCTGAAAAATTACAATCATGTGAAAAACTAGTGATAGAAGCAAACTGTTTTAGGCGATTAACTATTTGATGGATTATACATATTTTGTGTGCTTTGAAAGTTTACCCCAGCTTTAATTAAAAACTCCAGCACACACACACACACACATACACACACGAACATTGCAAAAAATTATAAAATATGAGGTTATAAATGCTTGAATCCAGATTTTTTCTTTTTTTAAATCTTAATCTGAGCACATTCTGACTGTCTTGAAACAATATTTGCCAATGGGACACAGCCATTTAGTCTTAATTCAAGAACTGTTGCTATATTTTCTCATTTCAAGAGTGACAATTTCAAATCTAGTTTTAATGCAGTCAAAATGTGCTCAAATTTAGATACATTTTGCGAAATTTTCCCTGTTTTTCATCACTTTTTGCAAACGCACACGCACGTACACACACACGCACACACAGGCAGAGTGAGGACGGCTACACATTCTACAGACCGAGGACATTCAGAACTGTAAACCTCTTAAAAATGTCAAAACAAGAAAAGTGAAATGGGACATTGGGGCTGGTCATCGTGTCTCGTTGGACGACATTGGGACGTTCTGCTCTGACGTGAGGTTTGTGTCAAATGCAGAATTAAAAAATATATTCATTAAAGACTAATATTTGTTCAACTGGAACTCTGGCTCTGGACACAAAAGCAAAGAACCATTCACTTTAAAAAAAATGCACTAAACTCGGAAAGAAGGATTTTGAACATGTTGTAACAAATATATGGTCATGTATTCATTTACTTTTGTTTTACTATTTTACAACAACCTCCTCAGGGACTGCATCTCTCCTTTTGGCAAATGTTTATTGTACACTGTCCCTGTAAAGATAAAAATCATACCATTCCTTAATTAGCTGTTAAAGTGATTGTCTGGAGTTTGTCAGAAAAAAAGAGAGAGGTACATGACTTGAAAAAAAACGACCCAAGCTCCTCCCCCTTCCTTTCTGATTGGTCAACGCCTACGTTTCCATAACAATCAATCAACACATTTAAATGTTAATCGGGAACATATTATACATATACATTATTAATACACATGCACGGAGGTTTTCAGAATTATTTGTCAACGTTTTCATGACAAAAAAAATATTTTACTCAAGTTGCCAGATATGCAGACAAATCCAGATGGGACTATAATAACTGAATAGACAAGAGTTTTGTCAACAATAAAACCGTAAACAACACCTAAAGCTCCAATAGAAATCCTGGTTTTATTCCTTGTTTTATTATAAATTATTTGAGAATCATAACGAGACCTTTTTTAGTTCTGCGGCCAAAGGTTATTTTACCCGTGAGATTAGCTCAACACGGTGAGTTCTGGCAACCCGGATCACAGACTTTCTGATTGATAAAACGGTGGAGGGCGGGACATCGAAATGAAAACAATAACAAGATTTAAGGGCTGTAAAACTAATTTACTACTTCAAATATCTCTGAACTAACTAAGAAGTATTTGAAAAGAGCATGTTTTGTTAATGCGTTTTGACAGATTAGGGCCATTTAAAGATGACTTGACATGAAAATCGTACATATTGCTACTTTAATGAGTGAGTGTAAAGTGTTAGCGGTGTCTCTCTCCTCCTCACTCACGTTCAGGTGCTCTGTGGTGACGTCCATGAGTTTTCTGCAGGACCCGTGCAGTCTCTCGTAGATGATGGTGTCGGCTCCTTTGCAGAAGAGAGAGAGCTTCCCTTCCGGACTCCTGACGATGACGGACATTCTCTTGCGGACGTTGTTGAAGTCCAGGAGGGCCAGCAGGTCGTAGGTGCGCGGCTGCCCCATCTCCACTATGGACACGCTCTCAGGGGTTCGGGAGCGGAACACAAAACCAAAGTTCCGGGCGGCGGTGACCAAGGCTCCCTCGTCCGGAGACTGGGCCAGGTACACGAGCTCTCCTGAAGGGCGCGGAGAGAGTTTCCATTTGTCGTTTCATTTATTTATGAATTTTAAACATGCATAAGAGATAGAGTAGACATAAATATACACAAAAAATAATAATATCAATAGTAAAAGCAAATAAAATGCATGGTTTAAGCTTATATGAATGAAATCCGTCCCAGCCATTCAGACACATATTGGAAGACACCACAAAAACAACAAGCAATATCCTACAATACACACACACACAACACAAACACCCTACAACACATACGCACACACACGCACACACAAACACACACACACTCACAACACAAAAACAAGAAGCAATACCCTACAGTACCTTTCACAGACACACACACACACACACGCACACACACACACACACAAACACACACACTCACAACACAAAAACAAGAAGCAATACCCTACAGTACCTTTCACAGACACACACACACACACACACGCACACACACACACACAAACACAGACACACACACGCACAAACACACACACACACACACACACGCACAAACACACACCAATGGCAAGACCAGACCAAGACACAAAAACGCTCTTATTCGCACAGACGAGACAAAAACCTACATTTTTCTTAGGTACTTTTTTTTTTTTACTGTCTCAAATCTTGTGCGCATCTCTGTCATGGGACATATTTTACATATTTATTTAATTATTTTTAGACATTTTTTCCCGTTCTAAAACATGTTCATGGTGTTTATGGTTTGATATTGTGTTTAATTCAATTCATTTCCAGTTCTATTTGCCTTGTTAATTATCGGCCTCCACCCTATTGTGTTTCCCTCCTCTTCTCATCATTCGTCCATTGTCTTCCGCACAATTTCAATGTATTTTTGCATCGCCCTAATTCAAGATTCATGAAAATATTTGCCATTTGCAGTAAAACCACACTGGAAAAACTGTGCGAGACTTCCCCAGTGATCCCCAGTGATCCCCAGTATACAGCATTGTGCATTAATACACAGCAGCCGTGTATCTCTCTGGTCACCTTCTGTCTTTTCCTCTGCCATGACGGTGTGACAGAGGGCCAGCAGTCTGAAGAACGCGTGGGCCTCGGGATTCTCCAGCTTCACCTCCTCCACCAGAGAACGATCGTGGAACTGGAAGCGAGGGTCGGCGAGCGGGTTAAAGGAGAAGTCCACCGTCTCCGTGTCCTGAAAGAGGGACTTTTGAATCATTTTTTATTTGTTATTTTATATGAAACTAGAGAATAGAACCATATGCGTTTTTTTTCAGTTTTCCTGAGCGGGATGGGCTGCCCGTGGCCATTTTGAAAAAAGCCCCATAGAAGCCCAAAAGGGTGGTGTGTAACTTCAGTTTTCAAACACCGGAGATACTGGTAGGTGTACTAGCTTTTGTTAATATTTCTCGTCTATGCGGGTTGCGGCTATACCGAACATATTTCATGGAGGCGCACAACACTAGCGCACTCCGCAGCAGAGAGAACGCGCTCCTCCCAGTCGGTGCTTCTAAAGGCCGTTGTGTCTGGTGCCCTCTACTTTTATGAGTGATTGTTTGACCGTGTGGGGATAAATGAAAAGGGCTTTCTTGCTCACTGCCATGCTGAATTTATAATGAAAATAATAAAAGTTTGTTTTGTTTTGTTTTTCATTATCTTGTCTGCCTGTAATTGTGGGTAAAAGCTGCCCTTCGCGTATAGCTTCTGAATTTCATAAATTTTAGATTTGGCTCCAAAATATAGTAAAGTCCAAATCAAATCCAATCAGTGCTGTGTGGTAGTCGTACCTCTGTGATTTTCCTAGTCTCCTGTCCCATGTTAACGTCAAAACCATCACCTGCAAATAGAAAAAGAAAGTGTTAAAGAAGACATAGGATGCTTCTGTTTATAGTAAGAACCTTTAGAAGTTTTCATTCTGCAGGCCTGGTACTCGCAGTCTGAAAGCTCAGCGAGTTGTCTGGACCCGTGTTGGCTTTTCACCAATTATAAAAGTCAAAACAAACTCCCAACTATCAGAATAGGTCTTCTAAAGTCAGTGAATGTGAAGTGCATTTTAATGGACTACAGCAGGTCTCTCTTTCCCGTCAGCATTTGCCTGAAATACTGAAATACAATTATAGACGCAACCTATTAACCTGGAACACATGCAATTCCTGTCTTTTTTTAGTTTTTTGAGAGAAAATCCCATATATATATATTTTTTTCTTCCTCAATTTTTATGTAATCCCTCGTGAAAATGCTGTTGCACTTATCAGCTTCATAACATACAAAACATACTGTACATCATACATTTGCAGGATACTTTTCCATGATTTTGTTCAGCAGATAATCTAACAAAATTGTCAGAGAAAATAAATAATGAAATGGTAAAACTTAGACTATGGTTTGATCAAAATACATGGCGTACCACAGTAATCAAAGGAAATGCTCCCCGTCACTTGTTTTAGAAGCAATGCTTGCCCAATCCGTCCCCCGCAATCAACAGTACACAGAAACAGAAACTTCGGGAACGTACCCAATGTTAAAAAACAGGGGGTCGTCAGAAGAGCAAGGGGTGAGCAATGGCGGCACAGCACATCTTTTCCGGAGCTGTTGAAAGTCCGGGAACAGGGCCAGGCTCACCGTATGTTTTGCCGTTGATGGAGCACTTGTTGAAGGTCATGATGTTCTGGGTCAGAGTTCCGGTTTTGTCGCTGAAGACGTACTTGATCTGGCCCAGCTCCTCGTTCAGGGTCGTGGTCCGAGCCTCCGCCGCCGTGTCGTTCGCGGGAGTGAGTACAATCTTCACTGTCCCTCTTGAATGTAGAAGACTGTTTCCCAGTCGAATTGAAGCTCCACACTGTAGGAAAAGAACGTTTTTGCTGTCCTTAGAGGCTTTCAAAGTACAAATACAAATAAACATTAATACACAAAACTGGTGCTCTGAGTACAAACCCCCACTTATCTGTGTATATATGTGGTGTGTGTGTGTGCTGAGTGTGAGGCTGTGTGTGTGGTGTGTGTTGTGTGTGTAGGGGTTTTGGCTTGATTATGAATAAATACATTAAAAACAAACCGGTATTTCAAGGTTGTGTAATAGTTTAAAGGAGATATGTCAGATTTTGAACAGACATGGAGTTGCTTTCTGATCCATTCCGGCTTATATCGAGTCCTAATCGAGTCCTGACTAGAACCAGGAAGTACGATCGCATCAGTCCAGTTCACAGGTCTCTGCACTGGCTCATAGAGAAGAATGTAAAAGCAGCTTGAATTGTGTCTCTCCATGGCCTCGCACCAAATTACATCTGTGACATGTTAGTGCCTTATGATCCAAGTCAGACTCTGAGGAGCACAGGGACTGGCCTCCTGCTGGGACTCTGAGGAGCACAGGGACTGGCCTCCTGCTGGGACTCTGAGGAGCACAGGGTCTGGCCTCCTGCTGGGACTCTGAGGAGCACAGGGACTGGACTCCTGCTGGGACTCTGAGGAGCACAGGGTCTGATCTCCTGCTGGGACTCTGAGGAGCACAGGGACTGGTCTCCTGCTGGGACTCTGAGGAGCACAGGGACTGGCCTCCTGCTGGGACTCTGAGGAGCATAGGGACTGATCTCCTGCTGGGACTCTGAGGAGCACAGGGACTGGCCTCCTGCTGGGACTCTGAGTCAGGACTTAACATGTGCAGGCAGCACTCCAGACCTATGCACTTAAAATCTGGAACAATCTTCTTGAAGGAGTGAGACAGGCCCCTAACCTGGATATATTTGACTCGGGACTGAAAACAGTTAATATTTGCCGTTCAGATTCATTCAGATTGAATTAGTTAATTGTGGGTTTTAACAATCTATTTGGTCAATGTGAAATATTTTGAAATACTTTTCACATGAACTGTGCTATAAAGATAATTTTTGATTGATTCTGGCACAAACTTGTAACTTCGCTCCTTCTGGCTAAAAACATGTGCATTCATTTTTATTTTCTGAGATTTGTACATGGCTTCTCTACGGAAGGTAAGTTTATTAGTGTAGCACAGTTCACAAGTGCAACTCAAAGTACTTAACAAAAAAGATTCTCTATGTTTTCTCCGCTCTGCAAGAGGCTGATTCTGGGTCAGATTCTGCCTCAACAAACTATAATAACACGTGATTCTTACCTGACATAAAGAGAGATCGGCACCACGGTGTTGAGGATGATGATGTAGGACCAGAAGGCGAGGAAGGCGGACAGGGAGGCGCCGGTGCCTTCTTGTCTCGGCAGAAAAAACCGTGAACTGCGATCCGTCCTTCAGCTCCCACACAAAGTTTTCCAATGGCCAGCACCGTGCACATGACGGCGAGGAAGCCAAAAATCTACACGAAAAGATAATGATTCCAGCTAATAGTCTCTTCCGGCGGTGGGTGCTACTTGTCGGAATGACAACACAAAAGTCATTTTTCACCGGATCACTTGAGTGAGTAGGGGCCGATCTTTCATTAATCAGCCGCATTACGGAGCTGATACGGCATAATACGCAGCGCTTTTCCCGCTAAGCTCCGAGATGCTCTGTCATCTTTTACGTCAATTATCTCTGATCTCGTTGTGTTCCATCAGCGCGGTGTAATGGCGAGCATATGCCGAGGTAGAGCCGCGTCCCTCCCTCTGTGTTCGGGTGGAGAGGAACCGGGCCTGGCGCTCTTCATCTGCGGCGTTATGGTGAGGGGGGTGAGGGGGGATAGAGGGTGGAGAGGGTGGAGCGGGTGGGGAAGGGGGAGAGGGGATGGGGAGGGGGGGAAAGGGTATATTTAGTTCGGGAGCTTTTAGCACGGGACAACACGGAATAGATGTGAACTAAGGGCCTTCTCATACACACACACTTTGAGTTGCCTTATAAGCAGTGCTATATTGACTTGGTTTGGGGTCTATTGGAACCAACGGCTTTAGTACAATCACATAGCCTCTGATGATGCAGACATGTTCTTCATACCGGGTTGAAATCAGAATAAGTATTTTTTGTTTAACACAATTTTTTTTAGGATATACTGTTTGAGATGTGACGTCAAAGTTGCTTCAGCCCAGTCCTTGTTTTGGTCGTATAATACAGTTATGTGAACGTATCTATCATTAATCAGTTCAATTCAATTTTATTACAGACTATAGGTCCAGTAATAAAATGGCAAAGCACGGAACGACCAGGGCATGTTTATTTGAACAGCACAGTATACAGGCAACTCAAAGTGCAACAAAACGAGAAAAGAAACAATAAAATCATGAATTATCACATAACAGTAGCCTATTATATGACTGGATTCTTTCCTATTGGTCCCATGAGATGCTAATATTCAGACTCACAGCTGGTGTAGTTTGAGGACTGGGACTACATAGACTACGAGTGTAATGTGCGCGCTTCCCTTTCAGATCAATGGCTGTAGCCTTCGACAGCCCGTGGAAGCACCTTAGATGATGAGCGTTTAAGCCGCGGCAGGTAGGAGAGAACACAGGGGCCAAGTGCGCGTGAATTAACCCAGTCCACATCTAATATGCTTGTGTCAGCTCTGGTTAGTGCGCGCTCGCCGGGCCCCTATCGGCACCGACTATCGTGGGCTTTACGCGCAGGCAGGCAGCAGGCAGGCAGCTATCCATAATCGATGGCTACTTTTAATTGGACTGGCTGTCTGTCTGTCTGTGAGTGTGGAAATAGTAAAAGTGGGGAAGTCCGTTCGGCGCGCGCTCTGCATGCTGGGAAAGAGACCGGTGGGTTTTGTGGCGTTTAAGTAAATGCAGATCAAAGGGTCAAACTCATACTTACGCAGAGATCAGAGTGGATGCAGAGGTCTGTGTGTGTTTGCGTGCACAGGATTGTGGGAACGTTTAGCATAAAAACAAATCTAAATGATTTGGTTGCTTATAATTTCGAGATTTCAAGAATTAATAGTTACCTAATGTAACTTAAGTTCTACGAATAGGTGCGTAGTCCCTTAGGACTTCGCTAGTGGGATATCACTCGTGACCCCCAGGTCACACGCCAGAGAGATCAAAATAATTTGCTCCAATCACCTGCCACCCTCCTCTATAAATGCCCCTGCACAAGGCCGCACCCCCTCTTGAACTCTGCCAAGCCGGGCTGGCCTGATGGGCTCGTAGCTAAGGGACTACGCACCTATTCGTAGAACTTAAGTTACATTAGGTAACTATTAATTCTACGTCATGGTGCTACGTCCCTTAGGACTTCGCTAGTGGGACACAACGCGGAGGCCGTAGGAAAATGTACTCCCAGCAGGCCAGCGAAGAGTGATTGGAGCTCCGCCCGAGCAAGACCCTCACACAGTGAGAGGACTCAGGGCAGAAGAAACAATGCGTGTTACAGGGCCACTCCTACCAAGGATACCCCCACGTAACACAGATATAGGTCATCCGTAGTCACAGGACGCCTCTCCCAAGGGCTCCTGACGTGGACTACCAGACCGACCAAAACACACATATATGTACCGCACCTGTAGGATGCCTCTCCCAAGAGCTCCTGAACCAGGGCGGAAAGTAAACCGAAGGCCCCCTCAGAGGAGGGACCTAACGGTCTAACTCAGTCGCTGCACTCAGCACGGAATGGGCCACCGACCGGTCCGACACATCCAAAAGATAAGACCGGACGAAAGAGGAGGACGAAGCCCAAGAAGCCGCACGGCATACGTCCTCGACCGACACCCCCCCTGAGAAGGGCCGTAGAGGCCGCCATCCCACCGCGTGGAATGCGACCTGAAGCCCACCGGGAGGGCCAGACCCTGCGTCTGATACGCCCGCCGCACAGCCGTGGCAACCCAGTGCGCCAGCCGCTGAGCCGACAGCGGGGCGCCCCTGTTCTTGGGGCCCAGACACACAAACAGCTGGCCACCCAACCTGAATGACGACGTCATGGCCAGGTAATGCCTCAGCATTCTGACAGGACACAGAAGGTGCCGCCGCTCCTCCTCGGGGGAGGCATGCGGTGGCGGATAGAAAGCCCTAATCCTGATGACTCTCGACCTAAAGGCCGATGTGATGACCTTGGGGAGAAAAGCCGGATTGGGCCACAATACCACCATGCCGTCGCCCTCTCCAAGGACAGGCAAGACGCATGGACAGAGAGCGCACACAAGTCGCCCGCCCTCTTAGCAGACGCCAACTCCAACGCCAACAAGAGGGCCGTCTTAAAGCGACACACTCGGGACTCGCCTCCGCCGCCGGTTCAAAAGGCGGACCCGACAGCCCCCTAAGGACCACCCTGAGGTCCCAAACCGGGGCGTTCTCTGGAGCGGGGGCCTCCTCCTACGTGCCCCCCGCAGAAAACGTTAACCAACGGATGAGAGCGGGCTGTGAACCCCCCGAATCCGTCGTGACCCGAAGTAATGGCTGCCGCGAACACCGCCAAGGTGGCGACAGCCCTCCCCTTGTCAAGGAATCCCAGGTCCCCCTCCAGCGGGCAACGCCTGGGATCCCAGGAACGAAAACCGCACCAGTCGCTAAAGAGCCTCCACCTCGTGGCGTAGGCCCTCACAGTGGACGGCGCCCTCGCCCCCTGAGTGGTCTCCACCACCGCAGGGGGAAGACCCAGGTCTAGGAGGTTCCGCCTCTCAGCCTCCAACCCAGAGCCTGCGGCCGATTATCAGGCGTGAAAACAGGGCTCCTCCCCCCCTGGACTAGAGCCCCCGGCTCGTCCGGGAGGGCCCAGGGCTCCATCACCGCCATGCCCCTCAGGAAGGGGAACCACCGGGCATGCGGACTGTCCGGCGCCACCAGGATCACCGACCTCCTCTCCTGTTCGATCCTCCGTAGCAGGACCGGCAGGAGACGCACTGGTGGGGAACGCGTACAGCAGGCCCCCTGGCCAGGGGTAATGAGCCAGAGCGTCCACGTCTAAGGGCGGCTGGTCCGCGGCCCTTGAGGCGAACCAGGACGGGCACTGTGCGTTTTCTGCACTGGCGAAAAAGGTCGACCACTGGACGGCCGAACCTCCGCCAGATCTCCGCAGCCACCCCTGGGGCCAGGCCCCACTCGTCCTGGAGTGGACCCCCCCCTGGACATCCTGTCTGCCCTGGCGCGCCCTGAGAGACAGGAGGTGAAGCGCCGCCCACAGCAGCGTCACCGTCGCCATGCGATGGAGAGCGGGGGACCTGGTGCCCCCCTGCCTGTTCAGATAGGAGACCACTGTGGTGTTGTCTGAGCGCACCATCACGTGTCTCCCCTGCAGCTGAGGAGCAAAGTGCAGCAGTACCCTGTGCACTGCCTCCATCTCCAGCAGGTTGATGTGACGGGCTGAGTCCGACCAGCAGCCTCCTACAGAACTCTGGCCGAGGACCCCGCCCCATCCTTCGAGCGATGCGTCCGTGAACATCTCCACGTGAGACACGGCGCCGGCCAGAGTCACTCCGTCCCGTAGAAGACCCGGAGTGAGCCAGAACCTGATGTTCGATGCTGCCACTTGGGGAACCCAGATCAGCCTCCCCCCGTCCCGGGAGGGGTGAAGCCTGAGGCGTGAGAACCACCTCTGAAAATTCCTCAAGTGGAGAAGGCCTAGCCGCACCCAGCATGAGCCGCCGCCATCATTCCCAGCAGGGACCTGAGGCGCCGAGCGGGGACTCTGGGGCCCGCCAGAACCTCCCTGGGCAGACGGGTAGTGTTCATCCGTCTGTCCACGGACAATGCAGCACGGAATGTCACAGAGTCTAGCTGCAGACCGAGATAGATCATGCGCTGAGCCGGTTGCAGCCTGCTTCTACGTCATGGTGCTACGTCCCTTAGCGGACTTCGCTAGTGGGATATCACGTGCACCTATTCGTAGAACTTAAGTTACATTAGGTAACTGTTAATTGTCTCCCTGTTAACCACAAAGCCCAGGCGCTGTATGTGGGACAGGACCCAGTGCGTATGACTCACGGCCACTTCCCTGGATGAGGCCAGAATTAACCCGACGTCTATGTAGATTAAATTCTTACCCCTGCGCGTCTGAGCGGCTCCAGTGCTGCCTCCACGGCGCGAGTGCGTAGCCCAAGGGGAAAACGACAGTACTCGTAATTCCTCTCTCCCACTGCAAAGCGCAGAACCTCCTGTGTTCCGGCACTATCGGCACGTGGAAGTACGCATCTGTCAGGTCTATGGTGGATATCCAATCTCCCTGCCTGACACACTCGAGGAGCTGCTTTGTGGGCAGCATCCGAAACTGCCGTTTGGAAATGCACTCGTTCAACACGCGCAGATCCAAAATGGGACGCACCCCGCCTGACTTCTTTGGCACTTAGAAGTAAGGGGAGTACAGCCCCCTGGTGGCCTCCTGCGGGTCTACCTCTACTGCTGCGGCTAGACTCAGCAGAGAGGAGACCTCCGCTTGCAGTGCCTCTAATGACCCCGTACCTGAGAGCGTGCTGCCCGTACGCCTCGGAATGGTGGTGGCTTCTGGGAGAATTGCAATGCGCAACCCCTGCGCAATGTTCTCTCCAGCCATAGATATGTCAGCCATCTTTGCTCCCTCCAGATGCTGTAGAAGTCTGTGAGGAGCGGAACGGGAGCTGGAACACGAGACGTCACGGCCCCGCCCTCTCCTGGTGTTCCTAGCAGGGAGGGGGGGTGGACGAAAGGGCCGGGGGGGGCCCCTGCGTCACACCGTGAGCGCCGTGGGCGGTCACGTGTCCTGCAGGCCCGACGTCATAAGTACGGGTCTGCTCATCCCACGTGACTCGGCTGCTGTGCCCCCACCCTGGCTCTTGCCTCATGGAGGGGGGGGCGAGCCCCTGGAGTGGGAAACCCCGTGTTAGCCTTGTAGCTCAGAGATGCTAACACGCGTCCGGCCGAAGCACACACATCATTACTCACCAGATCCCTCCGCCTGACCTCTCTCTGGGAGGGCATAGTATGGATCAGAGAAACCGGAGCTCGTAGCTCGCGTAGCGCACTGCACACCCTGCTCTGGGGCTGCAGGCCTAGCGAAGCAACGTTACGTGCCCGGGAAGTAACACAATCAGAATTCACATTATTTGACATGTTACATACCGCCAAAAGAGACTCAGAAACAAGTAATGATGAAATGCCGGTCGGCCTTTATTGAAGGAAAACTTTCCACCCCGACCTCCTCTGCCATAGGGAGGTCGGTGGTGGGTGCGTTGCTCCCGCGAGCCACCCATGGGTCTGTCTGAACCCGGGGGCCTCGTCGAGGGGGGACGATGGACAACAGAGCGCGGATACGGGTCAGGATGCCTCCCGGGCCAACGCTCTCTGCCTCTGTCCCGGCTCCGTAATGGCTGGTGGGCCTCGCGCCTCGGTGCTAGGTGCGGGGCTAGCCTAGCCGAGTCTTTAGCTGCAGACTCCAGTCTCGCCACCAAGGCCTGCATGTCCGGGCCGAAGAGGGACATCTGAGAGATGGGCAGGTCCAGCAGCTGGACCTGCCCATCTCTCAGCTTAGTCAGCCCAAGCCAAAGGTGCCTGGCCCCGACTTGGGCTGCTGCCATGGAGCGGCCACCATCCACAGCTAGCGTCTGGCACATGCACAGAGTCGCCGCCGAGGTGGTCCTCGCCTGTGACAGGAGGTCTCCACTGAGCGCCTGTCCAGAAGAGAGCGACATATCCAGGGCCCCCGTGATGAATGCCATGTTGTTAGTCAATGCGAGGACCTGTGCTGCATTGGCATAACATCTGTCCAGCATCGCCAAGACATCCTGTCCCGCTCGGAGGGAAGGAGAGGTCTGGTGCCGGGCCACACGGATGCGGAGGGCTGCAGGGCCCTGCGGACTGAATCCTCGGTGTCCGGGCCACCATCCACGGCTAGCGTCTGGCACATGCGCAGGATCGCCGCCGAGGTGGTCCCGCCTGTGACAGGAGGTCTCCACTGAGCGCCTGGCCAGAGGAGAGCGACCTATCCAGGGCCCCCGTGATGAAAGTCATGTTGTTAGCCAATGTGACGACCTGTGCCGCATTGGCATAACATCTATCCAGCATCGGCAAGACATCCTGTCCCGCTCGGAGGGAAGGAGAGGTCTGGTGCCGGGCCACACGGATGCGGAGGGCTGCAGGGCCATGCGGACTGAATCCTCGATCACCGGTCCAGGACCAGTCCTGCCCGCTGCAGTACATGTCGTACCCCAGAGCAGGCCTCTTGGCTGCTAGGGGCTTAGGCCACTCACGTGTCGCGTAATGGACGAACGGGTCCATCCGCGGGCACAACGTGGGTTGCATCCTCCTCCTTCGAGTGGTGGCACCCACAGAGGTGAAGTCCTCCACCGTCTGGATCCAGCGACGACGTCCGACGCCGGAGGGCGAAGGGAACTCGGACGAACAAGGAAGACATCTCAGAATGAAGTAAGTACTGTGGTAGATCTCAAACGGCGCCAGAGTGAAAGAGGGGGTGCGGCCTTGTGCAGGGGCATTTATAGAGGAGGGTGGCTGGTGATTGGAGCAAATTATTTTGATCTCTCTGGCGTGTGACCTGGGGGTCACGAGTGATATCCCACTAGCGAAGTCCTAAGGGACGTAGCACCATGACGTAGAATGTATTTGGCATTTGCAGTAAAACCATGTTGGAAAACCTGTGCAAGACTACCCCAGTGTGTATCAATGGATCCAGCACAAAATGGGTTGACGTCTTGTCCCAATTCTTTAATTCAATTCAATATATTGACTTTTGCGAAGGTGTCGATTTGCCAACGACAGATCAGAGAATTGGTACAGTTCGAACAAATAATACCAAACACATAGAACATCCTTAGAACTCAGTGATGAGAAAACAACAACATCCAATGGTCACATATGGTAGCACAAATTCTCAATTATAAATACTATTTTAAATACAGCCAACACACACTCTGTCAAAGAAGTGTTTTTGAAAAGCAAATAAAAACTCAGATAGGCCTATAGCAGCTTAAAATTAGCATGTAGGCTAATGCAATTGTGTGAGCAAACGATAGACACTCTTACGTTATTTGCTTACCTTAATGATAATAATGATAATAATAATCCATCCATCCATCCATTTTCTTCCGCTTTATCCGTTGCCGGGTCGCGGGGGCAGCAGTCTAAGCAGAGACGCCCAGACTTCCCTATCCACACACACCTCCTCCAGCTCGTCCGGGGGGACCCCAAGGCGTTCCCAGGCCAGCTGAGAGACATAGTCTCTCCAGCGTGTCCTGGGTCTTCCCCGGGGCCTCCTCCCGGTGGGACGTGCCCGGAACACCTCCCCAGGGAGGCGTCCAGGAGGCATCCTGAACAGATGCCCGAGCCACCTCAACTGGTTCCTCTCGACGTGGAGAAGCAGCGGCTCTACTCCGAGCTCCTCCCGTGTGACTGAGCTCCTCACCCTATCTCTAAGGGAGCGCCCAGCCACTCTGCGGAGGAAGCTCATTTCGACCGCTTGTATCCACGATCTCGTTCTTTCGGTCATTACCCAAAGCTCATGACCATAGGTGAGGGAGGGAACGAAGATTGACCGGTAAATCGAGAGCTTCGCCTTTCGGCTCAGCTCCCTCTTTACCACAACGGTCCGATACAGAGACCGCATCACTGCGCACGCTGCACCGATCCGCCTGTCAATCTCACGCTCCATTCTTCCCTCACTCGTGAACAAGACCCCGAGATACTTGAACTCCTCCACTTGAGGAAGGACCTCTCCACCCACCTGGAGAGGGCAAGGCACCTTTTTCCGGTCGAGCACCATGGCCTCGGATTTGGAGGTGCTGATTCTCATCCCAGCCGCTTCGCACTCGGCTGCAAACCGTCCCAGTGCATGCTGCAGGTCCTGGTTTGTTGGAGCCAACAGGACGACATCATCCGCAAAAAGTAGAGATGAAATCCTGTGGTTCCCGAACCGGACCCCCTCCGGCCCCTGGCTGCGCCTAGAAATTCTGTCCATAAATACAGTGAACAGAACCGGTGACAAAGGGCAGCCTTGGCGGAGGCCAACATGCACCGGGAACAGGTCTGACTTACTGCCGGCAATGCAAACACAGCTCTGGCTCCGGTCATACAGGGACCAGACGGCCCTCAGCAGAGGACCCCGGACCCCGTACTCCCGGAGGACCCCCCAAAGGACACCCCGGGGAACACGGTCGAACGCCTTCTCCAAGTCCACAAAGCACATGTGGACAGGTTGGGCGAACTCCCATGAACCCTCGAGTATCCGATGGAGAGTATAGAGCTGGTCCAGTGTTCCGCGACCGGGACGAAAACCACACTGCTCCTCCTGAATCCGAGATTCGACCATCGGGCGTAGCCTCCTCTCCAGTACCTTGGAGTAGACCTTACCGGGGAGGCTGAGGAGTGTGATCCCACGATAATTGGAACACACCCTCCGGTCCCCTTTCTTGTAGAGAGGGACCACCACCCCGGTCTGCCACTCCATTGGCACCGCCCCCGATCGCCACGCGATGTTGCAGAGACGTGTCAGCCAAGACAGTCCTACAACATCCAGAGACTTTAGATAGTCAGGACGGATCTCATCCACTCCCGGCGCCTTGCCACCATGGAGGCTGCCAACCACCTTGGTGACCTCGGCCAGGGAGATGGAAGTGTCCGCCCCAACATCCTCAGCCTCTGCCTCCTGAACGGAGGACGTGACGGGGGGATTGAGGAGAACCTCGAAGTATTCCTTCCACCGCCCGACAATATCCTCAGTCGAGGTCAGCAGCCCTCCACCCGCACCATACACGGTGTTGGCAAAGAACTGCTTTCCCCTCCTGAGGCGCCGGACGGTTTGCCAGAACCTCTTCGAGGCCGACCGATAGTCATGCTCCATGGACTCTCCAAACTCCTCCCAGTCCCGGGTTTTTGCCTCTGCAACAGCCCGGGCCGCGGCACGTTTGGCCTGCCGGTACTGGACAGCTGCCTCAGGAGTCCCACGAACCATCATTGCTCGATAGGACTCCTTCTTCAGCCTGACGGCATCCCTTACTGCCGGTGTCCACCACCGGGTTCGGGGATTGCCGCCGGGACCAGCACCAGAGACCTTGCAACCACAGCTACGAGCCGCCGCATTGGCGATAGAGGAAGAGAACATGGTCCACTCGGACTCGATGTCCCCCTCCTCCGCCGGGACCTGGGAGAAGCTCTCCCGGAGGTGTGAGTTGAAAGTCCGTCTGACAGGGGGCTCCGCGAGACGTTCCCAGCAAACCCTCACTATACGCTTGGGTCTGCCAGGTCTGACCGGCTTCTTCCCCTGCCAGCGGATCCAACTCACGACCAGGTGATGATCGGTTGACAGCTCCGCCCCTCTCTTTACCCGAGTGTCCGAGACACGCGGTCGAAGGTCAGATGATACGACAACAAAGTCGATCATCGACCTCCGGCCTAGGGTGTCCTGGTGCCACGTGCACTGGTGGACACCCTTGTGCTCGAACATGGTGTTCGTGATGGACAGGCCGTGACTGGCACAGAAGTCCAACAACTGAACACCACTCGGGTTCAGATCAGGGGGGCCGCTCTTCCCGATCACCCCTCTCCAAGTGTCACTGGCATTTCCCACATGGGCGTTGAAGTCCCCCAGGAGAATAACGGAGTCCCCGGGCGGTGCACTGTCCAGTACCCCTCCCAAGGACTCCAAGAAGGCCGGGTACTCTGCACTACCGTTAGGCCCGTAGGCCGTCACAACAGTGAGAGACTTGTCCCCCACCCGGAGGCGGAGGGACGCGACCCTCTCATTCACCGGGGAGAACTCCAACACGTGGCGGCTGAGATGGGGGGCAATGAGTATGGCCACCCCAGCTCGCCGCCTCTCCCCGCGGGAAACACCAGAAAAGTGGAGCGTCCAACCCCTCTCAAGGAGTTGGGTTCCAGAGTCCAAGCTGTGTGTGGAGGTGAGGCCGACTATCTCTAGTCGGTATCGCTCAACCTCCCCCACAAGCTCGGGCTCCTTCCCCCCCAGTGAGGTGACGTTCCACGTCCCAACAGCCAGATGTGTTGGGTGTGTGGACTGGGTCGTCGAGGTCTCCGCCTTCGACCGCTGCCCAGTCCTCGCTGCACCATGCCACCACGGACCCCTCTGCAGGTGGTGGGCCCACAGGAGGGACTGCCCACGTCATCCCTTCGGGCTGAGCCCGGCCGGGCCCCGTGGGCTAAGGCCCGGCCACCAGGCGCTCGCTTGCGAGCCCCGACCCCAGGCCTGGCTCCAGGGTGGGGCCCCGGCTGCGCCATGCCGGGCGACGTCACGGTTTTTGTTGTCGTGCTGTCCATGGTTGGCTTCGGACTGCGCTTCGTCTGACTCGTCACTTGAGACCTGTCTGCCATGGGAGGCCCTACCAGGGGCATGAAGCCCCAGACAGCATAGCTCCCAGGATCATCCGAGTGCCCAAACTCCCCCACCACGTTAAGGTGGCAGTCCAATCATCATAATAATGAATGATAATGATAATACCTTATATTTAAAGCAAACCTCAAAGTGCTACAGGTTAAAATAAATAGTCAAAACGTGGAGAGGCTGCATTTCAGGTTTATGCAACTAAAATCTGGAACAGTCTTCATGAAAAAGTGAGAAAGGCGTCTTCTCTGACAATGTCCAAATCCAGGTTAATGCCTTGTGTGATTATTTTTAGCTTATTTTGTTCAGCACTTTGTTCACAAATCAACTTGCCCCGCCTCGGTGTAGTCGCTGTTCTATGCCAGTTTTATGTAGCCGGAGATTTAAAAAAAACTTGTATCTATAAAAAAATATAAAAAATATATTGGAGCATCTCTTCTTATGGAATGGCTCAGGCGGTAGTCCAGTGTGAGAAACGTGGGCCACTGAGATCATTTATTTTTTATTTTATTTTTTATAGTGACGTATGATTTGACCCCAAAGCACCTGGACCCCCCCCCCCCCCCCCCCCCCTCCCTCGTCTGAAAGTCTGCTATTATCGAGTTGACGCGTGTGGTGAGTGGGCTCCTAACCTGACTCAGGACCACCGCGGACACGCTGCTTTTGGCGCAGGCGCTAATTGATATTGAGCGAGCTGGTGGCGAGAAGAGCGAGGGGCCGCTGCTGGCTAATCTATGCTTTAATCAGTGCGTGTAATGAGAGTGGCGGTGCGCACGCGAAAAAGAGACTTATACAAGCAACGTCTGTCAACCTCCGCGGGAAAATATTGCCTCTAATTGTCGCCATTAAAGGAGGAGCGGGAGATGTGGGCTTTTCAGAGACACGCACAGAGCTAATGGCGCTGTCCTTCAGAACCACGAAGCGCTGTCCATGGTGCTACTCCAGGCTCTCTCTCTCTCTCTCTCTCTCTCTCTCTCTCTCCCTCTCTCTGTCTGTCTCTCTCTGTCTCTGTCTCTCTCTCTCTCTCTCTGATCTGTTCTGATAGTTTCGCGCATGCTCTGTGACGGGCCCCCCCACTTGAACAGACAAAGCCCCATTTCATGCTGAAGCCATGGAGTTTATACAAAGTTTTACACCTTAATTTTTTTTTTCCTCAGCAAGAACTCTTGAATTGCAAAACATGAAATATCGTCAACATGTTTTGTTTGGTATATATTCAATTCAATTAAATCTATTCTGGTATAACCCTAAATCACAACTGCATTTATTCCAAAGGACTTAACAAATCTGCTGAATCGCCAACACAGATCAGAGAATCAAACAGTTGGACGACATTTAATTCTCAATTGGTTGGCAAGATATAAAGGGGAACAATGAATAATACCATTGAAGATAGTAAATTACTGTATATTCTGTTGCTCCTGTTTTGAATGTTTTTATTATGTCCTGCACAGTGTCCTTGGGTGTTTTGAAAGGGACTTTTAAATAAAATGTATTATTATTATTATTATTATTATAACCCAATTAGGTTATATATTTTCAACTGTTAGACCGCGACCCGGCAACGGGTGAAGCGGAAGAAAACGGACGGACGGACTGTTAGACAGACACACAGACAGACATAGAGAGATATCGATACAGATCATTGCCCAGAGTCAGGACTAAACACAGAGGAACAGTCTTCCTGAAAATGTGAGTCAAATCCAGGTAAAACGTTTTAAATGCACTGTGATTATTTCAGACAGGCATAAAGACAGACAGACAGACAGGCATACAGACAGGCATACATACAGACAGACAGGTAGACAGACAGACAGACAGACAGACAGGCATAAAGACAGACAGACAGACAGACAGGCATACAGACAGACAGACAGACAGGCATAAAGACAGACAGACAGACAGGCATACAGACAGGCATACATACAGACAGACAGGTAGACAGACAGACAGACAGACAGACAGGCATAAAGACAGACAGACAGACAGACAGGCATACAGACAGACAGACAGACAGGCAGACAGACAGGCATACAGACAGGCATACATACAGACAGACAGGTAGACATACAGATAGACAGACAGGTGGATAGATTGTTAGATAGAAAGAATGTAACACAAAACATTAGTGGCTACCATATATGAAACGCAGAAAACAAAGATTGCACATAAAAGTCTGATGTATCACGCGGCAGGGGGAAACAAAACTAAAACCCCACGTGGGCCAATCCCAGGCCGCGGAAAGGCGGGCGGCTCAGAGGTAAACGCTTGGAAATGGGGCGCAGTGCAGTTGGGAGCGCGCATGTGGCTGGAAGGATGGATCGTGTGTGCAGTTGTGACAGCACAGAGCACACTCCGCTGTCCGCATCCTGTCCCACTGGATCCCGGTCTGTCTTTTCATCAATCACTGCTGCTGCTGCTGCTGCTGCTGCTGCTGGACACACTGCGAGGAGGTCTGGGTCCATCATAAACAACGGGGCGGGTGTGTGAGCACGTGCCGTTTAAAATGGAATCAGTTTTGCCATAGATTTGAAGAGGGATCCCCCAAATACCCGCCCTCTCTCTCTCCTCCCCCCAGTGCTCGGGTGTGTGGAGCTAATGACTTATAAAAATAGGGTTTGTGTGGGAAATGGAAATGATGATCACAGCCATGTTTGTGTCATTACACTTGGAGTTCCCATAAGATTTGCCTAAATAATGTGGGTTTGGACATGAGTTTGGTGATTCCAGTACAATGTAATAGCTCTAATAGCTTGCAATATACCAGTAATACACCAGTAATATGCCAGTAATACACTACCAGTAATATAGCTTTTAATACACCAGTGACAATGTAATGTAGCAAAATACACTTCCATTACAATTTCTAGAACACTTTAACAAAACCATCGCAAAATGTTTCTAGTTTTGTCAATGTCAGTTTTATAGCACACTCAAAGAGCTTCACATGACAAGGTTTAGCACAGTTCAAATGCAAGGAAACTCAAGGAGTGTAACATTAAAATTACAAAAGGCATTATAATCATAGATAATCACAGAATACATTACAAAGAGGGAAGATACAATCCCTCAGATGTATGCAGCTGTTTTTAACCTGGATTTGAACATTGTCAGAGAAGAAGCCTGTCTCACATTTTCAGGAAGACTGCCTCAATGCATGAGTCCGAGTTGGTACATGCACAAAAGAAACAACTGAACAGATACAAGTTTATGCTATTTGTACAGGCCTTTACTGCTGCTGCTGCTTTTCGCCTCTAGTCTATAATTGCCAAAAAGGAAATATAGGCCTCATAGTGAACGCCTCGCGCTGCAGGCCATAGGTCATTATTTGGCCTCAGAGCCGCGTCCTGCAGCGCGCTGATGGAGATATCAGGAGCATGTGATAAATGTGCGCAGTTCTGCTCCGTCAGTGCGTTGTGTGTGTGTGTGTGTGTGTGTGTGTGTGTGTGTGTGTGTGTGTGTGTGTGTGTGTGTGTGCGTGTGCGTGCGTGAGCATGAGCCTTTGGTGAGCGTGTGCATGCGCACGCGTGGGTACAGGTCCATGCCGTGACCTTGCACGGGTCACGAGGAGGACGTGGTCACCGAGGTCCGGATGTGCGTGGACAGTGCGTGTGAAGGTGAGGCGCGCGCCCGGCTCCTCCAGAGGAAGAGGAGCTGGAGCTTATCTCTACACATCCAGATAAAGTGCCTTTGAAGAGGATTACACAAATATGTTTGCATTTGACTCTGATTTATTTGATCATCCACATTACAAAGCTGCGTAATGCTCAAATGCGATAACAAGTTTCCACTTCCAGTCATTATGAAGCCCAAACGAGAGCGCGTGGGGCTCGCGGATCCTCGGATGGAATGTAATTTGTGGAGAGAATTTGTTGTATCTGTCACAAATATTCTCAATTAGCGCGTAATTATTTGAAGGTTTCTGCGATTACGGCACAAAGCGGTAAATTCGAAGCAGTGGCTTCCTCTAATTGCTCCAGATTTGATATTTTGTACATTTGCATAATGGGGAAATTGGTAAGAAATTGTGTTCAGTCGTTTGTGAAAAATTCTATGAATTTTATGAATGTGAAGCCGACCCCTACGCTGGGTGACTTTCCCCCAGCTCCAGCACGTGCCGCTCTCCGCCGGGAGCAGGATGTTGTGATCCACGCATCATAATGACTCCAAGAATATCACGCACTTTAACACCGCAGCACAACATAACACAACACAACACAACTTCTTATTGTGCTTTCTTGGCTTTATAAGTCTCTGATTTATCAGGCATCTGCTTTTCCTATTCATTTCACACCACTTAGTCCACAATATATGGTTGGATAGGTTTTATCAAGAAGCTTTGATTTTGTTATTAGATTTATATTAGATACTTCACACATTTAGATTGGCGAGTGAGACTTAATTATGCATTATCCCAGCGTCCTGATTGATATTGAAAAAACTAAGTGTTCTATGTAATTGGTAATAAAGAAGGTAATTTTACAAATTTGTCCGATTAGAAATGATATGACACTCCGGAGCAGATTCTATTAACCCAATTCTGCAGCTTCAGGAGGAGAATCTGAGCCGTTTTTTGCTAAATATATACAAACCATGAGCGCTAAGAAGAGGTGTGTGGTTCTGGATGTTCGGAGGATTCGTCAGAGTCGCATGTGGAAATGACCTTAGTTCTCCTTCAAGCCGTCGCAGAGATTAGCCTCATCGTCAGAGTGGAGGCAGCAATTACCCTCACTGCTCCCTCTGAAGGCGACACGTGATGTGAAACTGACTTATTTCTAATTTAATCCCCTTTTCATGATCCCATAAACTTGTTTTTGATTCTTGATAATGATCGAGTAATACTGTATTTACTGAATTTGGGGCTTACTGTTGGTTTAATACACTATGGCCTCACCTCACTTTGACCCGGAGTCCAAAATATGTCATTTCTCGATGTAGAAAAACCAAATCTAAAGTTTTTTTGTTTTGTTTTGTTTTGTCATGGCAAGTCAAAGCAAGTTTATTTGTATGTCACAGCTCACACAAAAGGCAACACAATAAGATAGAAACAATCACACAAGGCATTACAATCATATAAATACATTAAAAAGAGTGAATCCTTCAGTTGTAGCTAAACCGTTTTGAACCTGGCTTGAATCTGCTCACTTCGAAGGTGAAATGAATCATTTCATTCCATTTTCGTGATTTCACAAAGTGTTTGTCAATTTTTAGTATGACTCCAAAGTCCAAACATTTACAGCTTTTTCTCAATTTAGAAAAAAACCCCCTCAAAAACAAACAAACGCATGAAAAGCTGTGGCTGACGTTTACAGTGAATATAGTTTTAAACAGGAAGTCAATGAACCTCTATGTGTAAAAGAGCAGGAATGCAGGAAAATACTATTAATAATCTTTGTGGTAGAGCAGCAATCTCCAACATTTTTAGTGCCCCTAACCCTGACCCTCCCTGCGAACCAAAGGCACACCCCTCACCCCCATGAAAACAAACAGGAAGAGTTTGTTAAAAAAATTGGGGGCACATTGTTGTAATTTCTAACTTTCCTCAAACTCACGCTGGTATCTGGAGATTGTTTTGTGGTGGATTCTGTGTGTTTTGCAGATTCAATGCCTGTCCTGGATACCTTTTTTTGAAACTTGTGGACACAGTAATAGGACTAGTGCTCGGAACAGGGTCAGAACTTCCTGATCCCACGTGTTCAGGATGTTCTGACAATACTGCAGGTGTGGAGACAGTTAGGAACTACAGCAACGTTTTAATAATATACTTTATATTACAAGACATGTAAATACTGTGTATAGTTGAAATGGCCACAAAGAGCAAATACATTAAAAGCAAATATATTTTTTATTTAATTCTTGTCTGTTTTTCTATCCTAAAGTTAGAAATGTTACACTTAATTCTTGCTTCTTTATGATGATGAATTTTGAGACTATATTTTACTTTACAACACTGACATTTCCCCACTGTGGGACAAATAAAGAAGCTCTTCATCTTCATCTTCATCTTATTAATCTTTGACTGTTTGAGGCAGCAGTGTGTCCTCAGTTTTGGAGCATCTTGTATTTTTTCCCAAAGCTGGAGAATGTGGACGTTTGTTCTTCTTCTTCCTCCAGGATCAGCTCATAGAAGCAGAGTGTGATGGTGACTCTTTGGGTAATAGTATAATCATAGACACATAAAGAGTCCATTTCACACAAAAACAGAGAACAAAACTATAGACAAAAACATACAATATTTACATCATTCTGTAAAGACAGTTTCTCCGATGCCTAACACTGCTCTGTGCATGAGAAGTAAAACCAGTCATATTCACATTTGAAGAGTCCTCAGTCCGTTTCATGAACTTATAGAGAAAGTTGATCACAGCAGTCGGTGTTGGGACATCAGATGGATAGATAGATACTTTATTGATCCCGTTGGAGAAATGCAGGTGTCCAGTAGCAGCAGAAACACATCCATCCATACAAACAAAACAAATACATAGATAATTCTAATAGTAGCTAACAACAGTATTAAAATGCAACAGCACTTAAGGTCACAGCAGTTTATTTAAAGTTACATTAAAAAATTTCTACACCAGATTTAGTATCATACTATTTTCCAACCGTAGTCCCCATATCGTTTCTTTACTTCATTCAATTCAATTCAAGGTATTTTTTTATAGCTCTAAATCACAGCAGAAGTTATCCCGGAGGACTTTTGAAATATTTTGATTCCCTTACAACAGATCAGATACTAATATAGTTCATCCATACATGTGCATACTGTACATGTTCCCAAAAAAAAATCCCACAAAGACCCTAACCCTGCAATGTGTCAAAATAAAATCTTGTAATGTACATTTGTCAACATTTCAATAATGCAGAACAACCAATCAAACCTTTAACAAACTGAAAATATGGAAGAAATATGCAAAAAGCATTGTTTCCTTTATTCTGAACCCTGAGCTCCGGTCCATGCTAGCCTGGTGGATATAGCAGTAATGGGACAGTTGCAGAATGCCCATATATGGATGCTCTGTGGCTCCTGCAGCAGTGAAACTCTACGGGAAAAGCCTGAACGACTGTCTTCTGGATCGGTTTGTCTGAGTCTCATGATGTAAAACTAAACTGTCCAAACTCTTCCTCTAGGATCCAGTCAAACTCGCAGACAGCTCATAAAAGCAGAGTGTGATGGTGACGGTTTGAGGTTATGGTGCGTAAGGAGAGCTGCAGTCCTCAGACTCAGACTCTAAACTGTCTCTAAAATGATCTGGCGGCCGCATAGAGATGTAAATCTCTATCGCGGACGTGGCTCCCGGACCGCACTTTGCCTATAGGTCTGATTTAGGCAGACAGGTTAGTCCCAGAAGTTCCTGATACTAGCGTGGATTAAGCTATAAACAACACCAGGAATCCATAAAGAGATACAAAAAAAAAATCTTAACACATCTCATTCAAATCACCTTAAGGCTGTTCTCTCCAGTTTAAAATCCACATTTCGTTCATGCATCTGTTTGCTCACACCCTCACGTTAGCCATTAGCATGCTTAGCGAACATTCCAGTGACGGCTCCGAGCCAAAGAACAACAACGCCACGCCACGACTATGTCCTCAATGAGTGTGCGGGAACAAGGTTGAACAAATACAATCTCACACACACATAAACACCGGCGTCCAGGCAGCTCTCAAACTGCCCTATTCCACTCTTTGACTTAATGGGAATAAAATACCTCGGTGGATGAGTGCAGATGTGTTTGATACAAATAGTCATTTTCCTATTTGCTGCCTCATTGGGCATGATGAATGATGGAAGTCAGAGAAGCAGTGTGATAAATGGCAGCACCTTGGCTCTACTGCATGGCCTATTGATTCTTCTTCTTTATTACCCCTCGGCCCAGCTGGCTGCTCTACCCCCTCGCACACCCCTCGCACACCCCTCTCTCACACGCGCACACGCTCTCTCACTGCTGCTACTGTTGCTGCTGCTGCTGCTACTGATGATGATTCTGCTGCTGATGCTGAAGCTGTGTGCTCCCGAGTGCGTTTCCACAAATTAGCCATCGCAAAATGTCTGTGACCAAGAACCCAGAAAGCAGCAAGACGCAAATATGTCACAGTGCTAAATTTGGTCATTGAATTATAAGTAAAAAGTGAATCTTGTCTTCATATGTTTAAGGCTTAGAAGGCTCCTTTAATAAGATTTATTTTTTTCTTTAAAGAAAGCCAGTATTGCTCAATACCTGACCTGTTTTGCGGGAGACTTCGTCAGAGGTGACACGTGATGGTGTGACGCATCTTATCAGCGGATGTGGTCAGTCTGTCAGATCGGACGGATCCATCTGACTGACTACGCCCCCCGCCGTGCTGTGGTCTCTGGAGAAGTGCGTCCCAAGTGTGAGCCAAGGTGAAAGCCCCCTCGTCTCTGTTGATGGTCGCTACGCCCCGCTTCCTGATCTCAATCGCCTCTCGTATCCACTTTTGTGTGTTTATGCTCTTCTGTTCCTACTATTTTTTCCTACATGATGTAATAAAGGATCCAGCATAGCACACCTGGTTTGAAATAGGAGCATTTAGAAGCTGCTGCTGCCGCTGCTGCTGCTGCTACTGCTGCTGCTACTACTGCTGCTACTGCTACTGCTACTGCTGCTGCTGCTGCTGCTGCTGCTGCTACTGCTGCTGCTATTACTGCTGCTACTGCTACTGCTACTGCTGCTGCTGCTGCTGCTGCTGCTACTGCTGCTGCTACTGCTGCTGCTACTACTGCTGCTACTGCTACTGCTACTGCTGCTGCTGCTGCTACTGCTACTGCTACTGCTGCTGCTGCTGCTGCTGCTGCTACTGCTGCTGCTACTGCTGCTGCTACTGCTGCTGCTAATGCTTTGTGATCCTGGGTGCGTTTCCACAGATTAGCAATCGCAGAGGGAAGTCTGTAATGTTGGGAAGAAATGGGGTTTGGTCGATAATTATTTGCAGCTGATTAGGAATGGGATTTAATCATGTAGCACATTTTATAAATATAACTTACTGATCTGCTTGTGTCTAAATCTGGGGTGCTTTACATTCAAGTCAATTTTTGTAAACCAAAATGGATTGGTTGAAAAGTATTGTGCCTGCTGTGTTCTTCTCAACCAGTTGCATAGAAATATGGTTAAAAAGATCTGTCAGGACTCATAAATTAAGCAGGGCTGGGCCTGGTTAGTACTGTGATGGTAAAATTTTGCTCTTCGATCATTAGAGAGAGAGACCAGAGAGAGACCAGAAAGAGACCAGAGGGAGACTAGAGAGAGACCAGAAAGAGACCAGAGGGAGACTAGAGAGAGACCAGAAAGAGACCAGAGGGAGACTAGAGAGAGACCAGAAAGAGACCAGAGGGAGACTAGAGAGAGACCAGGGAGAGACCAGAGAGAGACCAGAAAGAGACCAGAGGGAGACTAGAGAGAGACCAGAAAGAGACCAGAGGGAGACTAGAGAGAGACCAGAAAGAGACCAGAGGGAGACTAGAGAGAGACCAGGGAGAGACCAGAGAGAGACCAGAGGGAGACTAGAGAGAGACCATATAGAGAGACAAGAGAGAGCGACCAGAGAGACTGACCAGCGAGAGACCAGCGAGAGACCGGAGAGAGACCAGATAGACCAATGAGAGGGAGAAAGAGAGTTTTTTTTTATTACTTTTTCATAATTTTTTTTTTCCAAATAACAGCGATCACTGATGGAGGCAAGAACAAACATGCATGTGAAAACCAGTGAATTGTCTTACATAGTTACATTTGTAGTGGTTTGAAAGTTAGGAACCCCAGCTTTAACCACGTTGCACCTTCTGTTACAAATAGGCAACATGAAGTGGATAAGTCTGACCTTTTGAGAGAGACCCAAGACAGAGACCCAAGAGAGAGACCCAAGAGAGAGACCCAAGAGAGAGACCCAAGACAGAGACCCAAGACAGAGACCCAAGAGAGAGACCCGAGAGAGAGAGAGACCCAAGAGAGAGATCCAAGAGAGAGACCCGAGAGAGAGACCCAAGAGAGAGACCCAAGACAGAGACCCAAGAGAGAGACCCGAGATAGAGAGAGAGAGAGACCCAAGAGAGAGATCCAAGAGAGAGACCCAAGACAGAGACCCAAGAGAGAGACCCAAGACAGAGACCCAAGAGAGAGACCCAAGACAGAGACCCAAGAGAGAGACCCAAGACAGAGACCCGAGAGAGAGATCCGAGAGAGAGACCCAAGAGAGAGACCCGAGAGAGACCCAAGAGAGAGAGAGAGAGAGAGAGAGAGCGCAAAGAGTCATATTATAGCCCAAAATGTTTTCTCGTTCGGTACCCCAGCTTTAAGATGACAATATTTGAATAAACGTATATAACAGATAAGAAAAGTGTGTTATTTCTCGCATCTACCACTAAAGGGAGATTTTGAATTTATCATAATTTTTGTTTAAATTTTTTTCCTCATCAAACATGCAGATGTAATTTCATCGCAACAAGAATTCCACTAAAATTGCACTTATTTGGAGACATTAAAAACGTTTATAATAACGTTTGATTAAATATTATTTAGAAATGTTAAAGTAAACATTGACTAATTAAGAACTTACATAAACTTAAAGGTATATAAGAGGATTTTCTACTTCCGGGTGGATCATCAAGACTATTGTTCTTCCTACTTGTCAATCATTCTGATGATAGAGAAGGCGATTCTGTCCTAAAATGTGGGAAAGTCCTACCTTCAAAAAATGTCAATCATGCTTTTACAGATAATCAGCAAAAACATGGTCTCACTGGTCACTTTACCTTTTTTTATTACTACCGCGGCACACAAACTGTCACCGAGAGTTGTGGTCACTTCCTGTCGGGTCAGTCTGTCAGGGTGCGCCGCTGGAAGGATCCATGTCAGCTCCGGCGTACGTCTCTATCACGCCTGTCACGTTCCCTGCGTCCGCGGCTGAAACAAAGTAACAGAGAGATCACCGCCGCTGACCTCCACGCTTCCATTTACCTGCTGCATCTCCTTGACCTTGAGGCGCACAGATAATAAGTCAGGCGCCCCTGTGATGAATGGCCCGTGCAGCCAGGTGTGGACGTGCGTGTGTGTGTGTGTGTGTGTGCCTGTGCGTGTGTGTGTGCGCCGCCGAAAGAGCAATGAAAAGACAATGAATTGGTCAAAGCGAGGTGAAAACACATTATTCAGCAGCTTCACTCTGCGAGAAAAAAAAAATTAAGTTGCTCAAAGTGTGGGATATTATCATTAAGATGTGGCAGTGGAAGAAGCGGAGAATAGTTTCACTTAAAAACTGCTTCATGTGCCAGAAATACTGCCTTAAAAATGTCAAAAAAAACATTTTAAAAACATTACACACTAGCCAAGCTTATTGGACACCCATTAATGACAGGGGTGTTCAAACATATTAGAAAAGCCTTTATGGACGAGTGTTGAAAATTAACATGGTCTGGTCTCTACACTCTGCGGCGCATCTGATGTAACTGTTGTGTCCATATCCAATAAATAAATAAAGAGGGCCACTTTAGCTACAAGACTTGTCCAGGAGTCGACAATTACCCAGGTTGGAAAACAGTTTTACCTTATTGGGCTTTTCTGAGCTGAAGTTGGCTGAATGATAAATGTTAACCATCTCACCACAGCTTCATTAGAGCCGTTGACAGATTTAAAAAACAAAAAAAACACATAAAATCAACGGCTGAATTCTACAGCTTCAAAACGAGGTACAACATGTATATTATCAACAGAGCTGAAGTTGGCTGGATGACTCTGAGAACTTGTGTTTCTCAAAGATTACTTTGTGTTAGCGGGAGAGGACCACATAACATAGCAGAGAGGTCCGCAATTGGCCCATGGGCCTTAGTTTGGACATTCCTGATTTAGAAGCTCATTTCCAATTCTTAAAGATACTCAAGAAGTAAAATGTGGATGTAGAGTCCAACGCAGTCATCACTTTGAACTTTAAGTGCTCAGAGGCGCATGGAAGCAAGAGAAGTTTTTACAGACTAAGGTTGTTCGTCTAATGTACATTTTAATGCATTTTAATGTAATTCTAATCTGTAGTAACAGCTCTGTTTTCATAAAACTTCTTCACAGTTGCTTAAATCTCTGTTGTTTGAATAACGATGAATTGTTTAGTTGCCATTTGAATAATAATCCTGTGTTCTTCTTCAAACACTATTTCTCACAATGTGTAAACAGCTGCAGAATGTTCAAAACACTGCAGCTCAAGTCCTGACTAGAACCAGGAAGTACGACCGCATTAGTCCAGTTCTCAGGTCTCTGCGCTGGCTCCTGTGGCTCAGAGAGTAGACTTGAACACAGCTCTGCTTGTTTACAATGACCTCACACTAAAGTAAATCTGTGACATGTTAGTGCCGTAGGAACCATCTCGGACTCTGAGGAGCACAGGGACTGGCTTCCTGCTGGGACTCTGAGAAGCACAGGGACTGGCCTCATGCTGGGACTCTGAGGAGCACAGGGACTGGCCTCCTGCTGGGACTCTGAGGAGCACAGGGACTGGCCTCCTGCTGGGACTCTGAGGAGCACAGGGACTGGCCTCCTGCTGGGACTCTGAGGAGCACAGGGACTGGCCTCCTGCTGGGACTCTGAGGAGCACAGGGACTGGCCTCCTGCTGGTGTCCAGAGTCTAATCATGGGGCAGGCAGCACTTAAACTTTATGCAACAAAAATTTGGTTTGGCTGTGCTTAGATTATTTTCATTGTCTGATTTTGAAAATGTTCATACTGTGTTTTAAATATTTGAAGCACTTTGAATGGCTTGTGTATGAATTGTACAAATATAACAACGAGGACTGACGAACACTTCCGACCTGACCTCACATGTTGTGCGTCTGTGCAATAAAGTTAGAGATTGAATTAGTTATTGTTCATTTATCTTGTGCTGTGTGCTCCTCATCACTTCTGTTCTGTGACTTTCCCCACTGTGGGACGAATAAATTAGTAGTAGTTTATTTATTCGGCCATTATTAAATCACAGGTCACATGTCTTTACAAATTGTACTTTTTAAAATAAGGAAAAAAATCTTAATTAATGATTGATTGATTATTTTACTCCACACATTTTCTACACGTAAAGCACAATCTAGTCTAAACCATCTTGAAGTTCCCTTTAAAACGCTCATGTAATCCGTGATCATATCCCTCACCCCCACCCACCCCCACCACACCCACATCTCGCGGCCATTGGCTCCCCCCTCACGCGCCGCTTTAAAAGTCCATTTGGACCTCTGCCTAGAATCACCTTCTCGCCGTCACTGTGGCAACGGAGTCGGGCCTAATTAGTATGCATTATCAATTAACAAACTTAATAGCCGGCAGATTGATTAGATCCTCAGTTATAGGGGCAGAACTCAGGCGAAACATGGAATGAAAAATAATCACACGCACACACCGCGCGCGCTAACCTTCTCCTCCTCCTCACTTGTGTAATTACTGTACGCATATGGTGCAGAGGAGATTGGAGCGCGCTTTTGAATAAACCCGCGGCTTGTAATGAGTCAGGCCGCCATGGCTAGTTTAGCTCTGATTGTGCTGCAGTCTAATGAATGACAAAGCCTCCATGCCTATGTGCGCACACCGCTACATGAAGACGTGCGCAGGACGCGCCGCATCTCTGCCCACAACATCCACGCGCACTGAGACGCACTGAGATGCACTGAGACGCACTGTGGGAATGTAATCAGGCGTTGGCTTTACCCTCCTATCAGTCTAATGGAGGTTAATGAATGATTAGGTCTAATAATTTTAGAGTGGAGCTCCCGCTTAGCCACACAATGCATCAAATCCTGCAGAGAAGAGGAACCAAGGCGCTGCATGTACTTATAGATGCCTCCTCTAAAGACATTTGGGGACTTTTAGTGTTTTATGTTGTCTGTTTAGTGTTTTGTGTCATGTCTATATTTTGTTCTATATATATGCACAAAACACACCGTTCACAGAATTGATCAAACTCTAAACATAACAGAATTTTTCATGCTATGTTTATATTTTTGCATTCATATGATGCATCTGCTCTGACTGTAAATACATGCTAACCACTAAAATACTTATTTGACAGAGGAGATTTACTGCTAATTGTCTATTGGTATTTCAGGACAATTCTGAAAGTCATTTTTCAAAATTTTAATTGTTTCCTCGACTTTTTGGCAGATTTTGAGTCAATACAAGCTTGGAACTGAAATCTACCTATTTGGGGCATCTCACTTTTGATTTTTAGGCACTTTTACCTTCAAACTGCATGTCAGCCATTTGGTACTAATATAATTACAAAAATAATAAATAAAAAAAAATGGAAAAAAATAATTATTCATGTATTAGTGTCCTACATCTTTGATAGTCCACAAAAGAAAATTACTACGTTTCTTTATTCGTGGAGTGACTGTTGAAGGGTTAAGTGTAGTGCTAATGGTAATTTTAAGAAGTGTTATGTGGATTTTTTATTTACCTCTATAATTCGCACTATAAGGCGCACCTGATTATAAGGCGC